>SNQJ01S0006482.1:386715-414625 GCA_010110895.2 Picea sitchensis
TGTATCATATTAATTGAAAGTAAAGATTACAACCTGATAGCCTTGATGTCACAAGCTTCCTTTCGATGGCTCTTGGCTCCAACACACACACTTGCTCAATCCTTGCATGAAGAAGATCAAATCCTCTTGATAGACTTGCTAGAGTCTCCAAGCTGTTGTTCAAGCTAAGTCCGTCACACAATTCTTTCACCAATTCTCCAATGAATCTTGCTTAACCTTTTCCATGAGAATTTCCTCAATATATAGGAGAGAATGAGATGGTTACTTAGATAAGAATGATCCCACAATATCAGTGAATCTAGTACAAAGATAACCATTCGAATGCCAACCCATTCTTCTAGAATATTCCCTTCTAGAAACATCGAGAATTCATCTTTTTCCATGCTTTAGGACGAGTTCACACCGACTATTCAACACAGTGAGAGAAGTTCACACCCTGGCTTAAGGCAGCCTGCGAGAATGGGTCATTCTCGCACCCTAATATATTAGCAGCCTACGAACCTTCTTCAAAAAGGAGTTTTCTGGGAAGAGATTAAAGTAACTTTTCTCAGGAGAAAGTTCTTATGAAGAGCCTGAGTACACCATCATCAATACATCATCATGACGACCAAAATCATGGGTAACACCATGCTTAAGCCTATTTTGTATGTATAAATAGTAAGCTAGAGAGCTAGAGGACGGTGACATCTATGTGATGTATGCTAAGTGAAAGTAAGGTTTGTAAGTGCTTTGTGCCTATATGAGACTTGTAGGGCTAAGTGTTAGTCATTGTAGTAAGTTGGAAAAGGCTTTGTGCTATAACGCAAGGAAAAAGGGTCTAGCAAGCTGCACAAATCTTCTGTCCTATGCGCAGTAGGGTTTTGGTGGCTCTGTGCTATAACCAATTAAAGACACTAATAAAGAAGAAGAGTTGGTGGATGTAGCCCCAGGGTGGGGGTGAACCACGTAAATATGTGTGTTATGCCTTGTGCTTCGACTTGATGTGTTTATCCCTTCTTTTTCTAAGTGCTTTGATATATTTAGATAGATCTACTTATGCTTTGTTCTTCTTAGAGGTGTGTGAATGTTAGATTTGACATGTATGAAGGTGCTTAGTGCTGATTTACCGGATCTAATCTGCTTTACTATTGCTAAGTGCTGAGATACCTTAGATCTAAGTAAATGATACGATGCTTTGTGCTATCTGCGAAGTATAGTAAGGGTTGAATATTGACAAATGATCAGTGCTAAGTGCTCTGTAAGTGATATAATCACAGATCTGTGTCCCAGCTAAGGTTGCAAAGACCTAAGTCTTGCAACCACCCCTGCCTCTACCTTGGGTGAGACTTCATCTACTTCGCAGGTGTTACTGAAAGGGCCGGTAGTTAGGGATTTGTTGGTGTGCTCTTGAGCATTGAACCTTGGGTCTGCCCCTATGCCAACACCTTTCTTGGATCATCATCATGTTGACGGGCGAAATTGACCGCTCGTCAACCGGAGGAGTGAATCCGGTCCGGGGTTTTCTACTTAACCCAATCCGTTTGGATTAATCCACTCCGACGAGTTTAGCGGCTCCGTTGGCCGATCTAAGTCCTAAGAAAGTGAAAAACAAAACTAAAGAAACTAACTTAATGAAAAACACTTGCTGAAAACTATATACAAGTCTAAAATATTCTTACAATTTACTGACTAATATTTATAAAATAGTTCTACTTATTATATGTACTATGTATCAAATGATTTTATCTTTAATATATGTATAACATTTACAGAATGCAAATTTTAATCTAAATCCGCGAAACTCAAATATGGATTGATTTATGACAACAAAACTATCATTAAGTCTCTTTGATTTTTTTTATAACTTTTATAAACAAGAAATGAAATAGAAACTGTCTAATTGAAAAACAAATCAAACAATACAATGTATTTAAACTACGGGAAATTCCTATTTTAATTAAATTAATGAAATAAAACGAGGGAACTAACCTGTAATCACATCTCCCATTTGTCCTACATACAGTATCCAATTTCGCTGTTTGATGAGGTAAACCGCATCAAATCTTATGAACTCTTCTCGTAAACATGAAGCAACAGGGATTGAATGCTAATGACAGAGCATATAAGAGAAGTAGTGACAACAATTCTATGATTTCACAAATGGTCACATTGAGATAAATCGGCTGTGAAAATTTGTATATAAATGTTTAATGAATAAAGAAGATTAATCTTCTATTCTCAAATTTGAACAGAGTAATTACTGTATGTAATATAAGGGACATAAAACACGGACATCATATAAATTTCATCACATCAATTTGTAATAAACCATGATATCTAAAGTAGTCACAATTTAATTACAAATCAAAATGACCAAAACTTGAATAAAAATACGATATATCGAAGCTAAAGCTGTACCAATATCAACTTCCATTCAAGTCTGTCAATCATAAATCCATATTTGTTTCTCCCAGGCAACAATGGTCTTTAGTTTACAAATAATACATTTATATAGATTACAGGATCAAAACGTTTCCTGTGGATATCATCTAATTTGTTCCAAAAATTGTGGGGGATGCAACCTCCTAGGTTCTACTTGATATCAAAACTAACAGCCTATTCTAAAACAACATAAAAATAGCATGTTGAGAGATGCCACCCGTGGTTCAAATCTCCTTTAGAAATCGTAGGTTCCTGTAAACACATAAGAATAAAATATTTCAGATGCATTTTCGTTATAAAAACAAGAAATTTGAATTCTAATAACTAGCTACAGAATCTCACGATTCTGTAGCTAGTTATAATTATAACTAGAATCGTATTTTATTGAATCAATCAAAACAGACTAGAGGTAATCTATGAAAACAAATCATGTATTCTAATTAAAAAAAAAGACAAAATCATCCTAAACTTATTTTTAAACACCATACCTCAGATTAAGGGATTCGACTTAATCAAGCAATTTTTGAATTTACAATGGCAGTCACTGCTTCCACATTCTTAAAAACAACAGACCCTATGGTTTTTTGTCGTTTATCTTTGGTTTGAGCTATGGTTTGAAGTCTACCATTCTCTTTCGTTAGCAAATTCACCTGGTCTTCCAAGGATTTGATCCGAGACTGAAGTAAAGGCACGTCTCTGTAATACCTATCGGTCCATGATTGACATTCGTTACATTGCGGCTGAATAGACTGTGTATTAGCAGTGATAGTATTAATAGTAGGGGAATTTTCCATTTGACCTGTAGGTTCACTACTGAGTTTGATTCTAGGGAAATCGATATTGTCTTTTAGCCACGGTGGAAGGTTTGTAACATAATCATAGTGTTTACCAGAGCAAATTCCATACGAATATGGATATTCTTCAGCTAAAAATATTTCAATTTCTGAATCGGAATCTTCGCTTAACATAATTGCGTTTTGGTCTGCACAGGACTTAGGTTTATTTCATGCACATTGTGAAACCCAAGGAGCGGCTCTTTTACTCTTATAATTGATATCAACATTTCCTTTACACTTTTTCTTTGCGTACTTTTTAACAGACTTAACATCACCTTTGGAAAACAAATCTGGTAGAGTGTCGGGTTGGGTAGTGTCAGGATAGGTCGAGGGTTCCACATTAGAAATAGGATCACAGGGAAAGAGCAAAGGAGGAGGGATAGTAGGCTCGACGAGGGTTTCTGTGACGACAGACTTGTCAACCTGTCCTATTTCAGTGCTAACAAAACCATTTCTTAATAGGAAGGCATCCCAACAATCATCGTTTAATTTCAACTGATGTACACTAATAATCTTGATCAGACAATGATGGAACAGGCTGGAATCAGATTTCTACCTTTTAAAACGCTTTGCCATTTTGTATAGACTTCGAAGGAGAAAATAGGGCATGTTTAGGGGAAAATCGATAAAACTCATAAGCAACCGCAAGTGATATAAGAAAACCAAACCATATCTCCCCTCACAGGTAACGAACTGTTTGACAATAGCTAACAGATCGTGCCATCTAGGTTTTAGAGTTGTAACAGGCATACCTCGGTCGCAGCTGGTAATCCTCCTTGAGGTGAACAATAATGACCAAGGAACCTCTTCAACCTTTGAGTTTTTAAACCACTTTTGTCCCACAGCTGGTAGGCCGGTGGCTTGGCTAATAAAATCTTCATTTAACTCAAGCTGGACGTCTCCTATTTTAGCTCTGCAACCATCAAACGTTAACGCAAATTCTTGAGCAACTGTTAAATTAAAACCCTCAAACTTTTCAACAAAGACACTCCAACCATTCCTTTCGAAGTCTTCTCAGGCATTATCAAACGATAACAATGTCTGGACACTGTTAGTCTCAATTCTCACTACAGGAGCCATGGCTAACAACAAGAAAGCGACATGGGATTTGATGGTAGGGTTTGACAGAACAAGCACATAGCCATTTCCCCGAGCTTCCCCAACGTAATGTAAAGACAACTCAAAATGGTAGGCGAGAGTGTTAATTGCTGTGCGTGTGAGAAAAGTTGTGTAGATCGAGGACATGCAAAAACATAACACCACGCTGTACTTGGAATGACACCTCGACATAATGGTACACACAAAGATCATAAATATTGAAAACAATCGTATGCATATTCACGATTTGATCACAAAATCAATATGTCAAATAAACAATTGAACCAAATATTTTATAAATCAAAACCCCATTAACAATAGTCGAATGCTAAATGGGTGGTGGTTTAATACATATGTAACCAAGGTGTGTTCGATACCAAGGGGCTATAACCATGGAAACAACCATATTCATAACAAAACACGACTAATAGATGATAAACCATATGAACATTAACCCTTTGATGAAACCAAACATGAATTCCAGTTGTGAGTATGAAAACAAAATCGAGAAGCAGGTACGCAGAAAGCGACGAGTAACAAGCGTTGTTTAATGAAAAACATTGTGACGAGTGACGAAAGTTAAAAACCCTATATAGGCAGGTTGCAAAAATAGAGATTAATATGGCTGCCAACAATGGCGACACACTGGTAGAAGCAGTTATCTCTGCCAAAAGAACGAGTCTAGATTAGGATAATCAGAAAAAACTTCAAATCGAAAACAACTAAGAAACTGTTTGAACATCATTGTCAATTATAAAATATTTCATTTTCAAATTGCTTGTTATTTTAAAAGATGAAAACTGATGACAATCTCAGCAAAAGAGAGTCACGATGTTAAGGTTAAAATCTTCAATACTGTTGACAGAGCCACTGCTGCCAGCAGGTGTCCATAGCCTTGACAGGGATGCCATTTAACCCACTCCGATATCTGTATCCTACCAAGAAGTTCCAGATCAGAACGAAGGACATTTAAGGTCAAAAGATTCCATATCTGAGAATTTTCATATACCTGACATTGCTTTGCTGCCAGCGGGCCTGTTCAGTACCCCGACGAAGTTATCTTGGTGTCATGCATGCATTTACCCGCTGCCAACATACCTGTTCAGTATCCCAGCGGGTTTACAAGCACTTCCCATAGCTCTCTGAAGGTTTATTTAGTTTTAAAGATATTTAATAGAGCGGGGTAAAAATCCAAATTTTGGACATATTTTAATAATTACAGACCTTGAATAATTTTTTTTTTAATTGTCCTTCATTAAGGTCTAGAGATAGTTTGTTAATAAACCGATTTTCAATGGCGGAGAGACATCTCTAAGTTGTCCTCTTAAGGAACAGGGACAGCGTAAGAAGAAATTTTTATGGATGATCGTGAATAGCTTCAGTTACAGATTGAAATCAAGAAATGTTTTTTCAAACAACAAGCTTTCTTTAACATGGCTGCGAACCTCAGAAAAAGATCATAATTGATGTTTTAACAGTCTTCAGTAGTTATTTGAGAGGGGAAATTTTTCTGTTCTCTTTGTCTGAAACGGTTCATGGTGCAGGTATGTGTGTCTGAAAATAAAAACTGATAAGCATAAGGGAAGAATCAAAGCAAAACAACAAAGAAAAACAAAAAGCAAGAAAAACAAAAATATTTACACAGTGTACATGGGAGTGTCATCAGGTGAAATACCTTTTTAGAGCTTGGCCATTCACCGGATAGGCGTCCGGTTGTCCCTCTAGATTCTGTAATCGGAAGGAGCTGGGACCCAATTTCTCAACAATCAAGAATGGTCCTAGCCACAAGTTCTGAAACTTTGTATGCTCTCCTTTTCCCTCATGCGGTTTGTCCCATTTTAGGACAAGGTCACCTACCTCAAAATTTCTGTCAGAGGCAGAATTGGAATCAAACCAGCTTTTAACAACGATTTGATTTTGATCCAATTTCCATTTCGCTTGAGCCCTCACTTCTTATAATTTTAACAAAGCGTTAATTCGATTCTCCAAAGGGGAACAATCTTCTTCTTGTATTTTCCGTGACAGCTGTAGAGAGGGAAGGAGAATATGTGGTGGCAAAATTGTCTCTCTACCATAAATGAGAAATAAAGGTGAGTTACCCACAAACATTTTTGGAGTCATTCTATCAGCCCAGATTGCGTTTACAGTGCATTATGCCAATTTTTATGGTTTTCAGAGACTGTTCTCTTGATAATTTTGATCAGATTTTTATTAGTTGATTCTGCCAATCCGTTGCCTTGAGGGTAATAACTGGCATAATATTTTAGTTTAATTCCTTTTTCTAGAGAAAAATCACTCATCTCAAGAGACGAAAAATAGGAAGCGTTATCAAATACCAGGTAGTTAGGGATACCAAAACGAGTAATAATATTTGAATTCAAAAAGGCTATTACCTGACTGGTATTTACAACTTTTAATGGGGCAACTTCGGACCACCTGGTGAAGTAATCCATGGCTGTTATGATAAAATTATGTTGCTGTGAGGATGGCAGATTAATTGGATCTATAATATCTAGACCCCACTGCTGAAAATGGGAGTCTACTGAAACAGGTTACAGAGGGAAGGCTGGTTTCTATATCCGTCCGGATGCTTTTTGACAAATTACACACTTGTGACACAAAGCATGAGCATCTTTAAAAAGTGTGGGCTAGTAGTAACCTGCTCTTAATAATTTATGGGCAGTGGTATCTCCACCAAAATTCCCACCAACTTCTCCTGCGTGCAATTCCAATAAGACCTTTTCTGCTTCATCTTTCTCAAGACAACGCATTAGTACTCCATCAAAATTTTGACGAAACATAATACCATTAATCAGCTGAAAGAAAACAAGTTTTAATCTTAGCGCTCTTCTTTTCATGGGATCCAGGTGACGGGGAGCTGACCCATGTTCAAGACAAAATTTTATATCATCATACCAGGGACTAACAGGGTTTTGTGCACAACAGATTAAATTTTGATAGTGCTGTCCTGGATTCGACATATCATTTTCCTCTTGCTGTCCTACAACTGAGTCAATGACTAGCTTGCATAAGCCTTGACCTCTCACTATTTGTGCTGGGGTGATTTCTATGTCATACTCTTGCAAGGATGTGACCCAGTTTGCCCTTTTTTCGTCTAGTTCTTTCTATACTAACAGATTTCTGATAGCTGGGTAAGGGACAATGATTTTCATCCTAGATTTCAAAAGATAAGATTGGAAGTGCTTTACTGCTTTAAAAAAAATGTAGGCTTGCTGATCTACTGCTGGGTAATTAAGTTTTTCCCCTTTGAAGGATGAGCTCATAAAGGCAATTGGGACTTCATTGTTTTCAACATTCTTTTGAGTTAGGACAGTGGCGTAAGAGCGGTCAGAAGCGAATGTGTAGAGAGTGAAGTCTTTCGAAAAGTTGGGACTCATTAGAGAAGGAGCGTCTATTATGGCCTTTTTTATTGAATTAATAGCCTGATTTTCTAAAGGTCCCCAATGGTATTGTACGTCCTTTTTTATTAGGTTTTGTAATGGTCTCACCATTTCTGAAAAGCTAGGGACAAATCTCATGACAAAGTTTATCTGACCTAAGAAAGATTGCATAGACTTTTTTGACGAGGGAGGGGGAAGTTTCAAATTGACTTGAGTTCTTTCAGGGTCGATAATCATCCCTTCACCTGATATAATAAATCCTAAGAGATTACCTTGTTCTACTGCAAAGATAGATTTTTTAGGATTCAAAGAAATGTCGTACTTACGACATCGCTGTAGAACGGATCTTAAATGAGCTATATGATCTGCTTTGTTTTTCGAGAAGACAGTAATGTCATCCAGGTAAACTACGACAGTTTGATTGATTAAGCCTCAGAAATCAATGTCCATCGCTCTCTGAAAAGTGGCACCAACATTTATGAGTCCAAAGGGCATCTTCCTATAAGCGTAGGTTCCCCATGGAGTGCGGAAGGTGGTTTTAAGTTGATCTGGAGGGGACATCAGGACTTGGTTATACCCTGAAAAACCATCCAATAAGGATAATCTTTCAGAACCAGATACCTGTTGAAGGATCTGTTCCATAGGTGGGACAGGGTAGTTGTCTTTATCAGACGCTCGATTAAGATTTCAGAAATCAACACATAGTCGGATTTAACCACTCTTTTTCCGGACAGGGACAAGATTAGAGACCCATTGCGTGTGCCTAACTAGGAAGATTATCTTAGCGTTCAAGAGTTTATTTAATTCCTTCTTGACAGTTGGTTTGAGTTTTGGATGCATTTTCCTTAACTTTTGTTGAAAAGGTTGGGTTTGGGGTTTCATAGGAATAACGTGTTGTATGATGTTAGGATCAAAGGTTTTTAGGTCGTCGTACGTCTAAGCAAAAACATCTTTGAATTCCTTAAACAATTTAATAAACGCTGGTTTTTCTTGTTCAGAACATCCCACCCCTAAATTAATGCACTGTGGATTGTCTTTAGTTCCCAAGTTTACTTTTTCATATGTTAAAGATGAACTATTCGTTTTACAGTTCACTGATTTTTTGAACTTGTCCCGAAGATCATAAAATTTTTCTAATCTAACTACAGATTTCGAGATAGAATTTACCATGTCTGATGAAGATTCAGGGAATCTTGGATTTGGTATTACCGTAAAGTCACGAAGATTTTCATCACGAGTACCTTCGTCGATTACTGCGCTCTAGAAAGTTTCTTCCATATGGAGGAAACTTATAATATGTTGATCATCATCGAAGACTCTCCAATTCGTGATGTTGTCGGGGACAGATGGTCTGAACAACAGTTCAAGGGAGAATGCATTCAGAGATAAGCCTTCTACAGGGAAATTTTTTGAAGCTACATTAGCTAACAAGTCAGCTTCCGAATTATTCAATCTAGGAATAGAATTTATGTTAAATGCAGAAAACTTATTCATCAAATTCCATACCTCAGATTGGTAGCTTTTAAGGTGTGGAGATAAACAATGGATATAATTTTTTACATGTCTAACCACAATTTCCAAATCACCAAAGACAATCAAATTTTGAACGTTCATATCTAATGCTTTCCCGAGGCCTTGCAATAAAGCCTCATATTCAGGTGTGTTGTTTTTACATTCAAACTCTAACCTGCATGCAATTAGGGTTTTGTTACCTGCTGGATCAATAATCACGCAGCCTGCACCATCTCCTTCATTGGATTTTGACCCGTCAAAGTAAAGAGACCATATTTGATTTTTGTCGGGTGCATGTGACCATTGGGTAGAAGCTTCCGGCTGCATATATGTCAAAATTTCAGACTGCTGTTCCAGGTTAGTGATAGCGGAAGTTTCGGCCATGAAATTTCCGAAAAAGGTATCCATCCCTTGTATTTCGGGTGAATCGACAGAAGGTGTAAATGGCTCATTGGGATCATTTAAATCTGTCACTGTGAACTTTCAGTAACGTTCATGATTTACCTTGATTCTGTTGGGATGTCCATTCTTGGGTAGCCACAAGTGGGACCAATCCGTCGCAAAATAGCCATGTAGCTGTTCTGACCAGTCTCTTCTTAAAAACAAACCATAAAATTCTGGGATATCTACAACAATAATATCAATCACTTGATGAACTTTAGAGTTAGACGACAATCTTATAAGCATATTTCTCAATTCGCCTATAACTTTAACACTAGTTCGATCAAGCTGGATGATCTTCAAGGTGGATGGTTGAACTTCAACATTAATCTTCTGACACACAGACCATGGAATTACGTTAGATGACGCTCCTGAATCTACCATATAGTTGTGCACATTCCTATTGAAGATTTCAAAAGTTAACAGAAATGGAGGGACATTTCTGCGAGTACTAATGGTGGAAGCTTGTTGCTTTTTACTCGCGGCCTCTAAAACTAATTTATCTACATTTGTTACATTATTTACAGGAAGGTCTCTTTTCTCATGAGAATCAGAAATAGTCTTGGCAGAGGCCTTCTGAGGGACTTTGGGGTTGTTTTGAAAACCTTTGTTACTGCTTGGATTTCCATTTTTGCTGTTCTCTGCGATATTCTGTAGAAGAAAAGGGAATTTTAATAATTCATAAACATAAATATTAGCCCTTAGCTTCTTTAGATCTTCAACCAAATCATAATCTAAGCTTGGGTTTACATAATTCTGTTTAGTCTCAGTTGATTTAGACTGTTTTGGGGGCAAATTCGTAGTGATTTCAGAAGAAGACTTGTTTCCTGTCTTACTCCTAGTATTGTAAGGATGTATTGTTTCGAAATTAGCTTGAAAAATACTATCCGAGAAATGTCCAAAAATGTTCGGAGAGGATTCATCTTCTTCTACTATCTCGTGTTCAGCTACTTCCTCGGGGATCTCAGGAGGCATCAAGTTATCCTGTGCTTCTAGAATCGTTTGAATAGCGAATTGCAGGCTTTCTAGATTTAGGCCTTCAGTATTTGAATTAGGTCAGTTGGTGGGAAAAGGATTCCTAAATGAGGGTTTGTAAGGCCCTTTGCTTGAATAAGCTTCTTCAACCGTTCTTTTCAAATATATAACTTGATTGGACAGTTTTTGAACGACTTTCTGTAAGTTTTCTAAATTTGAGCTTTCAGGTTGGGCTTTGTTTTGGGAAGGTCTAGGGAGGATTTCAATTTTTTTTTTGGAAGATGAACTAGAATCTATTTCATTGCTAGTAGTGTCTTTTAAGCTGAGGATGTCTTTCTCGATCTGACTGGCATCTTCGAAGGCTTCTAACAACGTGGATTTCTTAGATCTCTTTACCTAAATGGCTATGCTTTGATGTAAGGCTTTCGTATAATATGTTATGATAAGATTCTCAACAGACATCGAATCCGTAGGGATTTGGTTCTTTAGTGTTAAGAACCTTTGATTAAAGTCTTTGATCTTCTCTTTGGGGTTCATTCTTAAACTAGAAATCTCCATGACTAGAACTTCAGGAGACTTGTCATCTCCGAACTTCTCAAGAAAATAGGATTCAAACTTCTCTCATGACACGATGGTGTGGGGCTGTTGGGAAAAGTACCAGGTAGAGGCATTTCCCTCAAAGGTGTAGGGAAATAATCTACAGACTACATCTTCGTGCTCGACACTACATAGTCTAATGGCTAACATAAACTTTTTTATGTGATCTTCGACGATCTGTTTAGAGTCTGGGTCAAATTTAGGGAGCCATTTCTCCAGGTGTTTGGGTAAGGGATGCTGAGGCCCAAGTATGGTCACTGCATCTTGGTTGAGCTAGGGTTTGGCGGGATTGTTCTGGTTGGCCATAGGTGTGGGTGGTCTTGAAGGATATCTTGAGGAACTTCTTTCGTCAGAAGACTCTTCTCCAGAAGAAGAAGGAGATGAAGGAGGTGGTGATGGTGGTATACCAGATCCTCCTGTTGTAGGAGTGAGGATTGGATTTGTAGGGTTTAAAGTAAGGTCAGTGCCTCCAAGTTGTTCTCTGATATCAGAGAAGTCTAATGGTTGGTCCAAAGGTTAGTTTGGTTGTCTTAAACATGTGAAGGCACTGTGTGTTCTTATGAGATATTGGCGGACAATCTCTTGTATGTCACCACCCGTAGGATTTGGAGTTACTGGTTCAACTGTGATCTGTAGATCATCGTTTGATGTGGTTGCTGTTTGAGGGACAATGTTGTCATTTTAATGACTTCTAGTCACTATAGGTGAGCGGGTAGGTGGTGGAGGAGTCTTACGACTGCCTCGTGCCATTAATAATTTCCAGGCCCTCCTTCTAGCGCCATTTGTTGATAGGTGAAATTGACCGCTCGTCAACTGGAGGAGTGAATCCGGTCCGAGGTTGTCTACTTAACCCAAGATTTTTAGATTAATCCACTCCGTCGAGTTTAGCGGCTCCGTTGGCCGATCTAAGTCCTAAGAAAGTGAAAAACAAATCTAAAGAAACTAACTTAATGAAAAACACTTGCTGAAAACTATATACAAGTCTAAAATATTCTTACCGTTTTCTAACTAATATTTATAAAATAGTTCTACTTATTATATATACTATGTATCAAATGATTATATCTTTAATATATGTATAACATTTACAAAATGCAAATTTTAATCTAAATCTGTGAAACTCAAATATGGATTGATTTATGACAACAAAACTATCATTCAGTCTCTTTGATTTTTTTATAACTTTTATAAACAAGAAATGAAATAACAACTGTCTAATTGAAAAACAAATCAAACAATACAATGTATTTAGACTACAAGAAATTCCTATTTTAATTAAATTAATGAAATAAAACGAGGGAACTAACCTGTAATCGCATCTCCCATTTGTCCTACATATAGTATCCAATTTCGCTGTTTGATGAGGTAAACCGCATCAAATCTTACGAACGCTTCTCGTAAACGTGAAGCAACAATGATTGAATTCTAATGACAGAGCATATAAGAGAAGTAGTGACAACAATTCTATGATTTCACAAATGGTCACACTGAGATAAATCGACTGTGAAAATTTGTATATAAATTTTCAATGAATAAAGAAGATTAATCTTCTATTCTCAAATTTGAACAGAGTAATTACTGTATGTAATATAAGGGACATAAAACACGGACATCATATAAATTTCATCACATCAATCTGTAATAAACCATGATATCTAAAGTAGTCACAATTTAATTACAAATCAAAATGACCAAAACTTCAATAAAAATATGATATATCGAAGCTAAAGTTGTACCAATATAAACTTCCATTCAAGTCTATCAATCATAAATCCATAGTTTTTTCTCCCAGGAAGCGATGGTCTTTATTTTACAAACAATACATTTATATAGATTACAGGATCAAAACGTTTCCTATGGTTATCATATAATTTGTTCCAAAAATTGTGGGGGATGCAACCTCCCAGATTCTATTTGATATCAAAACTAATAGCCTATTCTAAAACAACATCAAAATAGCATGCTGAGAGATGCCACCCATGGTTGAAATATCCTTTAGAAATCGTAGGTTCCTGTAAACACATAAAAATAAAAGATTTCAGATGCATTTTGGTTATAAAAACAAGAAATTCGAATTCTAATAACTAGAATCGTATTTTATTGAATCAATCAAAATAGACTAGAGGTAATCTGTGAAAACGAATCATGTATTCTAATTAAAAAAAAAGACAAAATCATCCTAAACTTATTTTTAAACACCATACCTCAGATTAAGGGATTCGACTTAATCAAGAAAATTTTGAATTTACAATGGTAGTCGCTGCTTCCACGTTCTTAAAAACAACAGACCCTGTGGGTTTTTTGTCGTTTATCTTTGGTTTGAGCTATGGTTTGAAGTCTTCCACTCTCTTTCGTTAGCAAATTCACCTGGTCTTCCAAGGATTTGATCCGAGACTGAAGTAAAGGCACGTCTCTGTAATACCTATCGGTCCATGATTGACATTTGTTACATTGCGGCTGAATAGACTGTGTATTAGCAGTGATAGTATTAACAGTAGGGGAATTTTCCATTTGACCTGTAGGTTCACTACTGAGTTTGATTCTAGGGAAATCAAGATTGTCTTTTAGACACGGTGGAAGGTTTGTAACATAATCATAGGGTTTACCAGAGCAAAGTCCATACGAATATGGATATTCTTCAACTAAAAATCTTTCAATTTCTAAATCGGAATCTTCGCTTAACAAAATTGCGTTTTGGTCTGCACAGGACTTAGGTTTATTTCGGGCACATCGTGAAACCCAACGAGCGGCTCTTTTAATCTTATAATTGATATCAACATTGCCTTTACACTTTTTCTTTGCGAACTTTTTAACAGACTTAACACCACCTTTGGGATCAAATCTGGTAGAGTGTCAGGTTGGGTAGTGTCAGGATAGGTTGAGGGTTCCACATTAGAAATAGGATCACAGGGCAAGAGCGAAGGAGGAGGGATGGTAGGCTCGACGAGGGTTTCTGTGATGATAGACTTATCAACTTGTCCTATTTCAGTGCCAACAAAACCATTTCTTAACAGGAAGGCATCCCAACAATCATCGTTTAATTTCAACTAATGTACAATAATAATCTTGATCAGACAATGATGGAACATGATACAATCATATTTCTTCCTTTTAAAATGCTTTTCCATTTTGTATAGACTTCGAAGGAGAAAATAGGGCATGTCTAGGGGAAAATCGATAAAACTCATGAGCAACTGCAAGTGATATAAGAAAACTAAACCATATCTCCCCTCACAGGTAACGAACTGTTTGACAATAGCTAACATATCGTGCCATCTAGGTTTTAGAGCTGTAACAGGCATACCTCAGTCGCAGCTGATAATCCTCCTTGAGGTGAACAATAATGACCAGGGAACGTCTTCAACCTTTGAGTTTTTAAACCACTTTTGTCCCACAGCTGGTAGGCCGGTGGCTTGGCTAATAAAATCTTCGTTTAACTCAAGTTGGACGTCTCCTATTTTAGCTCTGCAACCATCGAACGTTAACGCAAATTCTTGAGAAATTGTTAAATTAAAACCCTCAAACTTTTCAACAAAGACATGACAACCATTCCTTTCTAAGTCTTCTTGGGCATTATCAAACGATAACAATGTCTGGACAACTTTAAGCTCAATTCTCACTACAGGAGCCATGGCTAACAAAAAGAAATCGACATGGGATTCGATGGTAGGGTTTGACAGAACAAGCACAAAGCCATTGCCCTGAGCTTCCCCAACGTAATGCAAAGACAACTCAAAATGGTAGGTGGGAGTGTTAATTTCTATGCGCGTGAGAAAAGTCATGTAGATTGAGGCCATGCAAAAACATAACACCACGCTGTACTTGGAATGACACCTCGGCATAATGATACACACAAAGATCATAACTATTGAAAACAATCGTATGCATATTCACGATTTGATCACAAAATCAATATGTCAAATAAACAATTGAACCAAAGATTTTATAAATCAAAACCCCATTAACAATAGTCGAATGCTAAATGGGTGGTGGTTTAATACATATGTAACCAAGGTGTGTTCGATACCAAGGGGTTATAACCATGGAAACAACCATATTCATAACAAAACATGACTAATAGATGATAAACCATATGAACATTAACCCTTTGCTGAAACCAAACATGAATTCCAGCTGTGAGTATGAAACCGAAATCGAAAAGCAGGTACGTAGAAAGCGACGAGTGACAAGCATTGTTTAATGAAAAAGATTGTGACGAGTGACGAAAATTTAAAAACCCTATATAGGTAGCTTGTAAAAATAGAGATTAATATGGCTGCCAACACGTCTTCATCAACATTGATGTTGTAACAACCTTGCAGTTTCTGGAGAGGCACAGTCCATTCATCCTCTTCTTTCTCCAAAGGGAGGTTAGATACCTCCTTGAATACTTTCTGTCTTACAATCTGCAATGCTTGATCTACTGAAGGATATTGACTTTCAAATAAGAAGGTGTTTACAAAATTTTGAGTCATACCTTCCCAATCTATAGTGATGAGGCACATCTCTGCTTGAAGGTACCCGTTGATAGGTGTTGTTTCCAATGTGTTGATAAATTTTTTCACCCACTGCTCTTGGGGGATGTTTCTCCAAGCTGCCTCGCAACTTTTCACATGGTCCTTTGGGCAACTTTGACCTATGTACCACACTTCTTAGCCTTCTACTTGTGCTGAGAACCGCACTGTCATCAAGGTACGACATTGTACCCAATATGTCATGTTGTTTTTGTGTGTCCCCCAACATCTTGCTGGGGTTGATTTGAGGGCCTCATCCATCACCAACAATCTTTGTTGCATTGGTACACTTTCTTCAAAGTCCAAAAAGAAGGTTTCTAAAGGATTCAGACCATCAAAGGTGGGTAATTCACTTACTGTTGTGCCGATCCAACGAACTTCTTTGGTTAATCTAGCACATCTTCTTGTAGATACTTCATACATTATATTCTGCCAATTTTCTAGTGCTTCTTCTGAGTCTGATGAACATGCGTTGTCACTTCGCCAGCTTAGGTTTCCATTTGCCATAGGATTATTGTAATCCTGCTGTCCGGCTGTTAATTTGTATATGTTTTCTAGTTCATATGCATGGTATTCTTCTTTGATGGGCTCTTTGTATCTCTGAACTTCATCTAGATATAAGGGTGTAATGATCCTAAGGCCATCTCTTTCAAAAGTCATACATCTTTTCTTTAAATCAACCATAGTGGAATTATTAAAAGACCAATCAATTCCTAACAACACAGGGTAAGGACATCTATCACCAACTATCTCAATTACCTCAAAATATGAAAACGTTCTTACTCCATCGATGTCCACAGGGACATGTTTCAATCGTCCAAAAGGGTTGACAACTTGCTGATTAGCCATCCTGAGCCTGATAGGGGAGTAGATCAACCTTGGTTTTCCCATTAGTGCCCAGGTTTTCTTCGCCATGACATTGACCTCCGACCCTAAGTTGAGGATCACATAGTCTATATCATATTCACCTATTTGAGCATTCAAGTATAATTCCTTATTTTTCCTTCTCTTCTTAGTGATTTGGTGTACTTCCCTATTCAGTAAGGGGTCTATATTTCCTAGCTCATACTGTTTGATTAAATTTTGTAGTTCTTGTACAATGCTCTCATCCTGAATAAACTTGATACAAGTATATAGAAATTCCATGAGCTTGCTTACCTATTTTCCTTCTCTTGGCAAAGCAAAATGATCAAATGCCTAAGGCATTCCATATTCTATCACTTCTGGTCGTGTTTTTGATGAAGAGCCTTGGTCTGCTTTGAAATCTTTTCTTGCCTCCTCAAATACTTGTCTTTCTTTCTTTGCATCAAAGGTTTGGGTCTTCTTTACAGCTTTCCTGATTCCTGAGTCTTCTACAGTCTTTACTTGGATCATTCTTTCATCTCCTGTAACAACGCCTCCTCTAGTAATAACAACGACTCTAGGGTATTCTCTGCGAGGTTCAACATATATTAGTTGCACTTACGGGTTTTGCTGAGGTCCTCTTCTCTCCTGAATCTTAGCTATCAATGCTGGACATTCCTCAATGACATGCTAAAAGGAGTTGTAGTAGCTGCATGTAGTGCAAGGGTTCTCACAGTCCCTTGCGAGGTGTCTTGGTTGTGCACAGTTATAATAGATGATCTGTCCTCTACCTTGATCCATACCTCATCCTATTCCTCATCCTCTGAATCCACCGTGAGGGTTGAAGTTTCGTCTCCCAGGGGAGTTATATTGCGTAGTGTTTCCTTCTTGCTGTACTTCACCTTGAATCTTGTATATGTCTCTTGACCTTTCATGCATGAGATCGTAAGCCCTAAAATCTCTATCATCATGTCCCTTGGACTTATAGAACGTGAAATACAAATTTGTGGGTGTCAGAATGTACTTTTTCATGTAATAACACTCACCAGCATGATGTTTATTTCGACATACTTTGCACCAGGGTAAGGTGAATTGCTTTAAAGGGCTTGGAGCTTCAGAGGCCAAGTATTCATGGAATAAGGGACAATGTTCCTTTTCATGGCCCTCTGATATGCATCTGACACACCAAATGTCTTATCTTTTATCTTTTCCCTTGTCTTTTTTCATATCTTCGACCTGTAGGGACAAACTAGTTAGTTGACTCAAGATCTGGCTCATACCTGAGATGGATTCTCTCATAGGGGCTGATTCTATCTTCATGGTGATCTCTAGCGCCTTAGCATGTGAAGAAATATTATTTTGCATTAGAGGAACTCCGATGTGTGGTAGGAGGGCAACAATGAACCACTCTTTGTTCTGCTCATCTGGGATTAGAAAAGTCAGTCAACCTATTAAGGTCTTGAATCTTTGATTGAATTCCCAGACAGGTTCGACTACCTTCTGTTTGATCTCTTTCAGCTCTATAATACATTGTGACTTCGACTTGAGTTTCTTGAACTCTGTAATCAATGAATTATTTATCTCATTCAACGACTTAGGTTGTGCAAGTCTTTGGAAAAGCTTCATGTACTAGCTTAGTGCACGATCTTAAAGGGTAGTACTAAACTGGGTTCTTTTAACTGCTTTGTCGGTGACATTTTTAATATTCCATATGGCTTCACATAAGAACTAGTGATGATCAGGGTCTTCAGACCCATCTCCCCTAAATATAGGGAGTATCATCTCATCTGCCATAGATCTTCCTAGGTTTCCTGTCTGAGTATGTGGTGGACTACTAGTGACAATGCTCTGAACACTCTGGTGACTTGGATTACTCTGATTGCTTAATGCTGCTGAGAAAATAGGGGGATTAATAGTACTTACCTCAACAGTCTGTGTAGTTCCTGAAGTATCTGGCTCATCCCGTCGAGGTTCTTCAACTTCCTTTTCCCCTGCCCTAGCGGGTTCTGAATGATCTTCGTCTATTAGGTCTACCTCTTCTCCACTGTAGAAACCCTCATCCCCATATTTCTTCTCGAATATGTTCGCAAGATGAACTTATATGAAATCTCTTCCACTGTGCATATGTCCAGCCTCTGTGTCACTTTCGTTGATCTAATTATTGAACATTAGATTTTTCAAATCCGACCAATATACGTATCTTCAATATCTTCTTCTCATGCAATAGCATCTTGATCCTCAACTTTAGAAAATGTAAAAATTTTCCTCTGGGTCCCTTGAATAAATATCTCTCGGCTTGGCTATGTGACTCTACTCTGTCAACAACAAACTTGGTGATGTAGCCTCCAATGGTGCTATCAAACCAATGATCTACTGCTTGTGACACGACATTATCAACTCTCTTTACCTTCTTGATCAGCGTCGACGTCCAAACTATAGGAGGTCTAGATCTGATCTCGAACTGGGTATCTACTAACCTAGCTAACCACTCATATAACTCCTTATGGATTCCTCCAAAGAAAATATCATGTATATCAGTAAAGATATATCTCTCCAACCAACCCTCTGTACTAAGATTAGGGTTCTTGTTCTGGGCTTCAATGAAGTCCTTTTCTTGATCCTCTATCCACTTCTAAATCTTTGTCTTTGATGGGAACCACCTTGACATTCCCTCATGAAGATTCCTGTCCCGACAATAGAACCATTTGTTGGCACAGGGGAAAACCCAGGGTTCAGCCTCAAGAGCGCACCAACAAGCCCTAGCTACTGGCCCTTTTAGAAACACTTGCGAGGCAGGTGCAGTCTCACCTAAAGCAAATATGTGGGGGTTGCAGGATAGAGATGTCTACAACCAGAAGGAATGTAAAGTGGGTTCAAAGTGATCGACACACAATGATCTAATATTCTTTATCTTCCTAGGATCTACTGTGCAATGTATATCTATCAGATTTAACACAATAATGCAATAGTAGTAAAGAAACAATAAAGAATAGAACACCAATCACACATACAACACAAGATATACATAGTTCACCCTCTCTCTAGGGCTACGTCCACAGAACCGTGCTTTATGATATATTAAGATGAAAGCATACATTTATGATCTGCGCTCTTAGCCAACAAATCTTCTCTCTTCTTCTCTCTATCTCTCCCCTCCCTATGCACCCAGCTGCAGGGTTTGACCTTTGCACCTAGCTAAAGGTCTTACAATACCAGAAGGCCCTCACTCTTAGCTCTTCTCTCTCACACAATATTACCCACTCGATCACACAATGACAAAGAAAACAACATAAAACCAACTAGATTGAACCTCCTTCCCTCATGTAGGTTCTTATTTATACATTACAATATCTCACCGGCATCCTTAGGCTGAAATCTAAGTGTCAAAACCCTAGATACAAAAACCCTAGGTGTCTGAAACCCTAGGTCAACTTGATCCGTGTTTTCAGGGCTTCACCAACCTGTCTTTCCTTCCTTCTCGCATGATGATCCAAAGCATCTAATGGTGGATTTTTCCACTTTTTGTGTTGTCCATGATCCTTCTTCCTTACTTACCTATCATCCTCGATCTCCTCATCCAATGGCTTTCTTTCTCAGACTTCGCTCCATATTTTCTTCTCTTTTGGTAACTTCGACCCAGTAATAGTCACTGTGTATTCCACGAAGTTCACATTTTTCCTTTTCTTCCTTGTTCTTCACTTAATTACGTAACCAAGGGCCAAAACTGGACATATATGGTGATATCTAGGGTCTTCATCTCAATCATCCTGAAGTGCGAATCTATCCATGTGATTATAGGTGTCGAAGTCGAACATGGTAGAAACCACTTGATTACCAGTCATTGATGAATACCGTTAACAAGTGTGAGGAAAATCCCCATTGATGTCAATGATCCCCAAGGTACTCTATTACAATCCATCAAATTTGAATTAATGATCCAAAGTTGAACACTCGATGGAATTTTCCAATTAGGGGCCATTGATGTGAACCCACTGTTGAAAATGAGGAAACCTACCATTGAGGCATGAAGGTTCCAAGGTAATAAATGATTTCTAAGTCTAATTCCCGGATAATGTGTTGAAGTCGATAGGAAAAGACTCGTCACAGGAGGGACTTAATGTATCCCCCATCAATGACACAAAATATGTAACAAATGTGAAGTAGAACAAAGTATAAAGTGATTCAGAATTGACTCAGGGAAGGCCGACATGGTAGATTTTGAGGACTACAGATGGCTGACTCGATAGAAGGCTTGCATGGGTTGAACTTATCTTAAACATATGAACGACACAAAATTTGTCTTGACCACTTTGACTCAAGGAGGACCCAATATAAAAACTTGTGGATGATCGAAAGAGAAAAAAATGGATTTCCCAACCTAGATACAATAATGAAGAGGGGTGTCATGTTCAATAGCGAATTACTACCACTAACACATATACAGATATACATTCCTTTCCCAATCCCCCCCCCCACCATTTCTGGCAAGTACCTCTTTATTTTTACACAAGCTTGAGAAGGAAAACATATGCTTGAAATATAAGCTCATCCTTTGGACGAGTCCCTCGGAGTATTTTTAACAAACCCTAGGAAGGAGTGGCTTGGTCCTAGATGGGCCTTTCGATGTTTGTTTTATGAGTCCAAAGAAAGAAAACCCAGGGGTTTTTCATGTTTATAGAGTCTAAAAAACACTTAAAGAGAACTCCGCAATCTCCTTTTCCGTAAATTGGTTTGACGAGACCAAAAAAGAGATAATCTACCACTCATCAAACATTTTTTCAAATACTTTTACGAGCTTGAAAAGAACAAGGTCCCTCGACTATATTTTCATGTCTAGGGAGTTTGAATAGAGCTTAAAAAGGACTCCTGGGGGGATCCTTTTTCATGTTTCCATTACAAGTCCGAAAAAGTGATAAAAATCTACTCAATTACATTCTCATATTTTTACGAGCGTGAGAAAGAACAAAGACCATGCTTGGCATTTTTTACTGAAAAAACCTAAAAACAATATGTACATTATATGAAAAATGAACAAAAAAGGGTTGATCCATTTCAAAAGTCCAATCGCCAGACTTCTATCCTGCAACGTTGACACTCTGAAGAGTTCATTATGTTTTTAGCATAGATATAAAATATTAAAAATAATTTAATTTTAAATTAAAAATAATAAAACTAGGTAAAATAGGTCAAAACAAACTCATTTTAGCATTCATTTCTATTTTCACAAAACTAGTGCCAAAAACCCTCATTTTCCTCCAATTTTCAAGTGAAGATTATGGAGCACTCCATGGACGATTTCTTGAGTTGTTTCTGTGAGGTAGGTACTCTTCCTCCCTTCTCTCTTTTTATAGATTTTTTTTTCAATTTTAATGGTTAAATTTTGAGTTTATGGGCAATTTTCCAAGGGAGATTGCGCCTCCAGATCGTCGTAGGCCCTCCCTATTGTGAACTGTGACGATCCTAGATTATCGCAGGGGCTCTACAGCTGGGGTGTGAAGATGCCTCACTGTGGTAAATTTGACCCCTGCGACGACTGCAACTCAAAAACTAAAGAGAGAGAGAGAGAGCTAAGAAAACTCCCAATTTTGAATTTTTGATGAACTAATTCATATTTCATTGTTGTTTGACAGATTTTCCATTGGTAATCATGATCAAATGGAGGGAAAGAGAGCATGAAAAGGAATATTACATTTCTGGGAGTGATTCGGGCACCGTCATGGCACTCTGGGAGTGCGGCTTGCTAAAGTTTTTCAAAGTGTAGGGCATAAGGGTCCAATTGATGCTATTGGAACACTTAGTCCGTATGTGGGACATTAATGAGGAATAATTTCATGTTGGGGTGCATACAATCACTCTAGAGATAGATGAAATCTACTTCTTGACTGGGTTATCTCATTGTGGCTCTCGAGTGTCGCTATCGAGAAGCAGAGGGGGTGGTGAACCCATGGATTACTATGTAGGAGGTGGTGAGAAACATAGTGGAAAAGTTGCCATAAAGGATGTTCAAGAATTGCCTTTGAGGACCATTATCTATACTATCAATCATATGGTAGGAAGGGAAACTCCTCACATGGCCTTACAAATCCATTTTTAGTATGCTATCGAGTGTATGGAGCCCCGGGTTTTCAACTGGTGCGAAGGACTCCTCAAAAATATGAAGACACAATTAACAAAGTGTAGGAGTGGTGGATGAAGTAGTTTGGATATGGATCAATTTTGGTATCCTTTTTCCTGGAGAGGATCCCTATTTTACACCTACATCATGTGGAATGGGGAATACTAGCTCCACATGATCCTCGGATGAAGAGATGGGTAGACTTGATGGCATGTCATGGTGGCGTGCCAATCATTACATATGGTCCTGCTTTCTTCCAGTGGCTGCGGGATCAACTTGTCATGATTGAGGACTATGCATATGTCAGGACTGAATTCCATAGAGATCCCGACTTGGAATTACCTGAGGGTTCTCAGTGGGGGGATATAGGTTAAAATGAAATTTTCATTGTNTTTTTTTTTTTTTTTTTTTTTTGGGTATTTTAATTATAAATTTTTTAAATGGTATGTTTCTGAGACTAATTAAAAACTCTCAACAATGCAGACGTAGCACCTTACAGGCCTCCGTGATCATCACCTATCTAGAGACATGGAGAGATAGGTGCAGTGGCAGGTCGAGGGGTAGCAGCTGAGGATCTCGAGGAGATATAACACAACCTCAAGGGATTGAACATGAACATCCCTAACATCATTGTGGATGAGTTACCTCTATGCTACCAATGCCATACTATTGGCGTGTCAACATATATTGGTCGATTGCTCCGTTGTGTAGCACGGGTAATCATTTGTTATAATGAGCAACATCCTTGATGCATATGTATATGACTCCATGTGCTTCACCATTTTGGTCCCAGGACATACACTTTTTGTAACTTTTGACGTTATAATATAAAACTTATACCAATTTACTTGTCTTTATATGTGCGTGTTTGGATTTATAAATGGCACAAATGCCTATCTAAAACATAATTGGTTAATGCATCTATTAATGTGTTTAGATATCTAGGAATGTGTTGATATTTAATGTAATCAAAATGACTTTCCAAGAGGCGAATTCTTAAGTATTCCCGTAACAATTTAGGACTTCAAATGGAATAAACGTTGCTCAATTGCAAAACCACAAGCTGAGAATCGAGTCATACAATTAGATGGTGGATTCCAAGTGAAATGGTGTCAGTTAATAACTCAATAACCACAATATATTCCACAATATTATTAGTTGCACGACCGAGGAAAATACCGTGTAGACTGATCAACTTTTCCATAGGGGTATAGATTGCCCATGCAACAAACACTATATTTTGAGTACTGCGACTAACACCATCAACAAAGCCAATATAACGTAGCGAGAACGCCGACATCTAGAAACCAAGGACGGGGAAAGGTAAGTATCCTAAAGGAAGAAAAGAAACGATAAAAAACACACTAGAGTATAATACAATAAAATACAAAGCACTCATGCAAAACATCTCAAGCATAGTACTTCTTTAGGAAAATCCCATTTCTGGGTTCACCCAAAGGGATTCCATCATAATCTACCAGCTCATAAGCCCCTTTCTCTAATACTTGTTTAATGATATAAGGGCCACGCCACATGGACTTGAATTTACCTTCCCCCAATAAGTCACGATCTTGTTCATAAAGGATAACTAAATCGCCCTTAGAAAAAAACACATGGTTTGACATGTTTTTCGTATTGAGATTTGACACGTTTCTTCTGAGTTTATATGACTAACACAACATTACATTGAGTCTCATCTAATTGCATTAAATACAAGAGCCATTCTTATTCCACTGTGGTGTTGGGGAGAAGTTCGACAACTAGTTTCAGAGACAAGATTTCGCATTCAATCGAAAAAATGGCTTCAACACCATACACTAACTGGAAAGGAACGAACCCTGTGGCAGATTTAATGAACGTCCGATAGGCCCATAATGCTGAAAAAATCATTCTGTGCCAGCTTTCCTTTTGAATCCCTACCATCCGTCGAAGCATAGTGGTTAAAACCTTGTTGATTGCTTCAACTTGGCCATTGGCCTGTGGATAATAAGGGGTTGTTTTCATGTCGTAAAACCAACTTATCGATAAGTTCAGACATCATAAAATTATGAAAATGGCTTCCATGGTCGGTGAAGATGGCCTAAGGGACACCAAACTTAGTGACAATATGATTGAATATGAACAACGCTGCAATTTTTACGGTATTATCAAATGTAGGCATCACCTCGGCCCATTTAGTGAAATAATCCACAACTACAATAATGTATCCATGTCCCCTGACCGAGTGATGGTTACATGTCATGAAGTCAATGCCCCATTTAGCAAATGGACCAACGAAAACTACAGGATAAAGAGGAGCAGGATGTGATGAAATCTTATTGTTATATGTTTGACAAGCGTGACATTTCTGAACTGCAATAATGCAATCCTTAAACAACAAAGGATAGAAATAACCAGCTCATAGGATATTTTTGGCAGTGGCATACCCAGACATATGACCGTCACATGATCCAGAATGAAAATCATTTAAATCTTTCTCGGCTTCATCATAGGTTAGACATCATCGAAATACATAATCAATACCATGACGGTAAAGGGTATCACCAAGGATAATATGTTGACGGGCTTGATACCTAATACGATGATGATTTACATGAGAAAGATCAGGCCAGATAGTTTGGGTTTGGAGATAAATGATAATATCTTCATACCAAATATCGTCTGAATTGATCAGAAAGAGAGACTCATCAGGAAAATAATCTTCTGCTAGAGTTTCTATCTTAGCGGAGGGAAGGTCACATATCAACTCAGCAAAGACCAAAGATTTCTTTGACTTGGCTTGCTCAAATTCGAAATCAAACTCCTGGAGAATAACTATCCATTTGGAGTATTTCCCCCCCAACAATTGTTGTGTAAGGATATATTGCAGGTTGCAATCAGAAATAATCGTGGTTTTGCGCAATAAGACATAGTGACGAAAACGTTGGACAACTTGAACAACCGCCAAAGCCAATTTCTCCACATGCATGTATTTGATTTCGGTGGTCGGAAGACTCCGAATTAAATAGTAAATAACATTTTCATTGTGTGAATCATCCTCTTGGACTAGACTAATGGCTATGGTAGAATTCGAAGCAACCAAGTATAAGAAATAATCTTGACTATAATTTGAGGGAAATAAAAGTGGTGTACAGGTTAATGCACATTTCAAATCTTCAAAGGCTTTGTTGGCAGTGTCATCCCATAAAACATCATGACCCTTCTTAAAAAGTTGAGTGAAACCTTTCTTTAGTTCGACATAATTGGGAATGAATCGTTGCATAAATTTTTCCTTCCCTTGCAAACTTTGGAGTTGGTGTAAGGTAGAAGGAGGAGGGAAATTAATAATAGCTTCAACCTTCAAAGGATCCACCCTGATCCCATGCATAGAAACAAGAAATCCGGGAAGTTGTCCATACTCCACACAAAAAACATATTTATGTGGATTCAATCATATGCGGTAATAATGACACCGTAGGAAAATGGCTGGTAATTGTGCCCGGTGATCTTGAGATACACTCTGTGGAAGATAGGGTTTGTGACCAGTCCTGAAGCTAGTCAATAAATAGGTGTTCTGGGTAAAACAATCATAACTTATTCATCAAGAATCCAAATGACGTGGGACAAATTGAAGTGGAAAGAGTACAAACTGTAGTTTCTTGTGTGAGAGTTTCAGAATCTGATGTTAAATATTGAGCACGGGGCATTCTGTACAAGTTTGGTCTCTTGAATAAACTAGAATTGAACAAGGTCTACCATTCTCTCTATAACTTCTTTTTGGGGAGGATTCAAGGAGTGAAACTTGGAGAAGTTTCAAAGAATAAATTGAATAATATTATCTACAGTATCAAAGTATTCCAAGAATTGAATAATTTTAGAAATTGAAGAAGTCTCAGGAAGAATTATCAGGTTCTATGTGATGGTTGGTTGATGGTGATGATTTAATGTGAAGTTTTATTATCACTCATATATTCTTGGGTGGAAGGAAGGGGCAAGGATGGAGAGTTCAACTCTCTCTTGATATTGGAGGATTGTATCTTCCTCTTGGAGGTTTATCTCTCCCTTTACATTTGGAAGCTGTAGCTACCTCTGGAAGTCATTACTTCCCTTGAACAATAACTATTGATTATTTATCATATATTATGCATGGTGTATTGTGGTGTATTGGTGTAAATATTATACTATTGTTCATTTCTCATTGGATATATTTGAATGGTTTAAGTGCAAGTTGAAAAAGTTTTTAAATTGTACTTGATATTGATTCACCCCTTTCTCAATATCAACAATTGGTATCAGAGCGAGTTACCTTCAGTACAATTTAACCACTGGAAGGAAGATCCTATGCAGAAATGGAAGGCAACATTCCAAATGGGATTCCACCATTTGATGGAAGCAATTTTTAATACTGGAAAAATAGAATGGAAACTTACTTGAAAGCTCTTGGGGAAGATGTTTGGTTCTCAGTTGCTTCAGGATACAATGCTTTGAAGAAACCAAAGACTGTAGCTCAGAAGGAAGCAAAAAGGAACAACAAACCGACAATAGATACCATCCTGGATGGATTGACAGATTCAGTGAAATCCAAGGTGGGATCATGTGCATCAACAAAAGAGATTTGGGACAATCTACAAGAAATTTATGCAAGGGAAGAAGCAGAAGAAGAAGAAGAAGAAGAAGAAGTTGAAGAAGATTACAACATCTCAGATTTCAAAGAAGAAAATAGAGGTTAGTTCTTTTGCTTTAATTGTGAAGGAGTAGGACATGTTGAATTTGAATGTCCTCATCCAAGGATTGAAAGAGATGACAATAAAGAAGAAGAAAATCATGAAGTAGAAATGATTCAACAAGAAGATGAGAATCTTAAAAAATTGAAGCATGTTGAGATTGAAAATAACAAGCTCAAATACACACGTAGAAAACTAAGAAGTGAATTGGATAGTTATGAAAATACAGTTGTAAGCTTAAAGAAACAATTAGAAGACTTTCAAAAACTAAGAGAAGAAACCATTTCCTTGAAAACTCTACTCGAAGAAGGAAGAAGAATAGCAGAAGTAAAGAAGGTCCAAATGATAAAGAAAGAAGAAGATTGTGAGAAACTTGAACAAGAAGTTGTCTCATTGAGGAAGAGCTTAAGAAACTCTCAAGTGCCAAAAGAATTAACACATCTTGGATGCATGG
>SNQJ01S0006482.1:443244-453529 GCA_010110895.2 Picea sitchensis
ATGTTCAAGTACAAGATGATTCAAAATGAAAATGTCTCCTTGGTATATATAGGAGACTAGGAGGTATAATTACAACTAATGGCCTAAAGCCGACATAAATAAAATAACATTACTAATCTAAATTACAAATAATGGCCTAAATCCGACATAAATAAAATAACATTACTAATATAATATGCCCTAATTAAGGGGTAATGAGCCAATATTAGGGCTTAACAACATTTCTTAGGGTTTATACATTCTGTCCAGGGTGCACTTTGATTAGTGCAGGAAGAATGGCCCAGGGTGAGAAATGGTCCAGGCTCAGAAATCAGAGACAATCCTTCTTCCTTGTTTGTGAAGAATAGGGAAGATAGCCCATTGCTGATGAAGATAGATATTCTTTCAGATCTCACAAACGTGAGTGAAAGATTGGACCAGAGGATTGGCATCAGATGATTGTTATGGAGACTACCTGTCTCCAGACATTAGAGATATACTACTATGGTGGATATCATGAGGCATATATTCTTTCAAAGCTCATAGATGTGAGTGAAAGATTGTCCCAGAAAAAATCAGTTTATATCATAACATTGTTTCTATGCAGGATGCTATCAGATGTTTGTTATGAAGACTATATGATAGTAGATGAGGACTACTGTGGTGAATATGTTTCACTGTTCGCAACCATACGTTGCTGATCAAGTACTTGTGTGTTACTTGATGTGGTAGTGAACCACTGGATTGTAGTTATGTACTACTATGAATAGACACAATTGTTCTCTATCCTTTTTCTAATTGCCTTGAAGACTATCAACAGTTTATTGGAGATAATGAGCATTCAGATGGATGATGAACATATATTTTCTAGACGAAAAACAGTTCATAAATTTTACTCCTCTTGTATTACTCTATGGTGAGAGTGACTTATCCAACATCATATCTAATTACTTAGATGAACTATGGTTTCGAGATTTGATGCAGCTGATGGTGATGGTGATGCTCATGATCTAGTCATGAAATAGTCTAGATGACTATATTGATGCTACTGGGTAAATGGTATGTTTTTGTGCTCAAGTCCATTACCTGTAAGTACTTGTCTAGCTAGGAGGGAGTGTTAATATTATGGTAGTTGTGAGAGGTATTTACCTCCACGTGTGAACCTGACGAGAATAGAAGACTCAAGGAAGCAAGAGAAACCCTAATGAGTTGGATGATAACCCTAGAAGCCTTGTCGGCTCAAGAAGATAATTTATATTAGGCTATTAGCCTCCAAGAGAAGAAGTCGGCCATAAATAATAATAATATACTGAACAGACACATATCCAGAAGGAAAAGTCAACCCTAACAAAACTAGCAGAACCACTATAAATACAGGGCGCCAGTTCTCATTTGACAGCATCTTAGAATTGGTGTGCACTGCAGTTGTAGTCTTGTGCGCAGGTTTGGAGGAGAGTTGCTGGTGCAGCTGCAACAACAACAAGTTTTTAGTATTTGTTTGAATATCTCTTGGCTAGGGTTTGGTACTATCTGATCAGTCTTTTGTGTTGCGCTATCCTTGGAGAGAGGTGTGCTACCCTTTGTTTGGCTATCTAGCCTAGGGTTTTCTTCCGGAGGAATTCTCAGTCAAGGTTAAGGTGCTCGGAGGGAGGCTTCGACCTATGGTTAGGTGTTGACGGTATCATCAATGGTAAAATGATCACACCATATTCTATATTCTAACAAAGAGATCATGCTCTAACAACCCTATCGAAGAGATCACCATGTCAACTACTAGATCTAAGTCATCAGAAGTTGAATCCATGGGCGACAACGCCACATAATTGACCTGTGGCGGGGGCGATACCGTCTGCATATAAGAACCATTCAGGGAGGCAATCCATGTGGGGTCAAGGAATGAAAGTTAATCAATAGTCACAACCCGTCCATTGTGAGGGAAAGATATCACACGAAAAAGAGTAGACACAATAGCTTTCATGGCATAGACATAATCTCTCCCAAGGAGTAAAGCAAAATCCAAGGGGTCTTGGATGACCATGACATCAATAAAGACAGTTTTCCCTCCCAAAGTTACAGGAAACTGAGGAAGGGTCCCTAAAGGTTGACTAGTTCTTCTATTAAAATCTAACAAATTCTGCGTAACCGACGCAAGTGGAGGACAACCCAAAGCTTGCCAAGCAAAAGAGGAAAACATACTAACAGATGCACCTTCATCTATCAGTGTTTGAGGAACATCTCGACCACAAACCTGTACTGTAATCTAGAAAGGAATGTGAGAGGGAAGACAAGGTCCAGTTAGCACACCCCAATCAAAATGGATGGCCTCATAACTTGGAGGGGGTTCCACGGGAGAAGGGGGAATAGCCCCCGACATGGTAGATTTTGTATCAACGAGAAAAACATGGGAAGTATCGGGTTTAATCTCTAGTGGGAGAGTAGGATTGACCGATGGAGAGATCAGATCGACCACTTGGGTTTCATTCTCCAAGGGGAGAATGGGGTCGACATGTGGAAACAGATCGACCGCTTGGGTTTCACTCTCTAATGGGAGAATGGGATCAACTGATGATGGGATTAGATCAACCACTTTGTTAACACTCTCTAAAGGGAGAGTGGGATCGACCACTTTGTCAACTGGTTCAATTAAGGACGTGACCAGATTGACTAGTTGATCAACCGGACTGACCGATGGGGGAACCAGATTGATCATTCCATCAACTACAGGTGGGTTGAGAGAAAGCTTGCGATAAGCAGCTGGAATTTGAGGCTGCGAAATTGGTATGTCTTCCAGGAATTTCGAGGCTTCTTCCATATGAGGGAAAAGGTGAGTTAGATGACTCCCTTTGCATAACATACACGGGAACTTGACTCTACTTTTCTTCTTCTCAACGGTATCTTGACTAGTTGATGGGAGGTCATCAACATGTTGTTTAGAGGTTGATGACATGGGTTGGCGAGGGTGTGTAGACCAAGCTTCTATAACCTTGGATAGACTAGGGCAATCCTTAAGAAGATGGCTACCCTTACAGAGCCTGCAAGGGTACTTGGGCTTATGGGTTGTTTGGGTGATCTTGACATCATGAACACTCCCAGCATGATTAATAGTAACTGGTTGTTTTCCAGCATGTTTGACAATGGTTGGAAGTTTGGATCCTTGCTTATTTTTATTCTTCTTATTCTTTCATTTCTTCTTCTTCTTATTCACCGGGTTACTAGCGTCAGAACTTTCACTCGAAAAAGAAGATGAAACAAAAGAAGACCTTGCAATTGAAGAAGGCAAAGAAGACCTTACTGGTGAAGAAGGTGAAGGATCAACATGAGGTTGATTCTTGTGGGGGGACGTGCTTGTGACTAAAGCACTAACTTCATTCGAGATTACCTAAGTGGAAAACAACCATACCGGTAATCCAATAGTGAGACCTGGAAGGCTCAAAGTAGTGATGTGAGGAGGACCAATGTTTCCATAAGAAGGAAAAACAAAAGGTTCCTCTGGAGCACGGGTTCCTTCATTGGTCATTCTGGGAAATGACACCATTAAGTAAATATCCAATCTAGAGTCCTCTAGGGAAAACAAACAACACATGCTAAAAATCTAGTAAGCAAGCAAGCAAAAAAAAACCTTCTCATAATGAATGCACTTGTTGGTGATGAAATCCAACATCGCGGGAACAAAGTAAGAAGGGGCTGAGATAGAGCAGGTGGAAAAGTTATGTTGATGACATACTTAATGGACTTACGCCCTGGTGCAAGCTCCCACACATAATCATGGGTATACCCTCCAAGGAGCCTGAGTGAGTTTGGCCAACGTCGATTCCAGGTACCGTGAAGACTTGCCCCTCCACAGTCACCTTGTGTAAAGACCCTAAAGAGATAGGCCACTAAGGTTACCAATCATTACAGTGATGCTTGGGGAAATAGTCGACAGTCCGATCCACGTGCAAGGGCAGGGTATCTAGCCCAAAATCAACTTGAAAGGCTTCCACTCATCACTGTGGGTATACCTCTCAAGCGACGCCCATAATACACATAACCTCTACACCAAGACCAACAAAGCAGGGTGAGTAACTCTGCCAGTCTCAATGCAACCTCGTGATTGACCCTTGTGTTAGAAGGGCTTCCCAGGATAAAATGTAATAAGTGGATTTAACTGCTCCCTAACTCAAGATTCTATGTTTGTTTGTAACTTTGGAAAGTTATCTTTCACACCTATTCCAAATCCCTATAACTAATCTAATGTAGGTTTGCTACCAGAAAGTATAAAAAATGTTTAATCAGTTTTTATAAGCGCTTTATTTTATGGCTGTTGTTACTCAATAGGAAAATGGCGTGAACAATATGGTGTTTTGACTGACTCAAAATTTATGCAAAGATATGAAGATGCAATCTTTTCATTTTGATGAAAGCTACGCTACGAGAAGGAGAAAACATTTATCATTCCCAAATGCACACTGTCCCAATATCTTAAAACTCATCAATATCAATATTATCAAGAAATGAGCAAAAAAGACTGTACACCAATGCATGATTCATGCCCCCCCCCCAACCATGAGGGGGAATTTTTTTCATAATTTAAGATCAAAAAATGACAAGAGTCATGCAATTCCATTACTTCAAATGCAAGGATGCCCCCAATCTAATATAAAGCAAGAAATTAAATCTTTTTGTTTCAAAAACTTCACTAAAAGCAATAATGAACTTTGTTAAAACAAAGAAACCCAAACTAAAAGTTTTCTTTTAAAGTGAACTATTCAGAAGAAATCTGATCTTTCCCTAAACAATTCTAAAGAAAACACACACTTTGTAATTGAAAGATACTCAAAGCAAGAGACTAATCCTTCAAAACCAAACAAAGCCAATGTGGCTAAAAGTACCTCAAAGAATGTCAAGCAGACTGTAAACAGATCAATATAGGCTCCAAAAGTTCAATCTAGTTGATCAAAGAAAAACTGGATCATCAAAAGATGAGAAGACCCAATCCAAAAAAGTTTACAAACAATTTCACAGCCCAACAGTAGAGTACAATGCAAGAATTAGGTATTGTCACAGGCTAGACATTGGTAGGGTGCGAGAAGTTCGCACTGGATCTAATAGAAGGGTGAAAAAATCAATGGTTTTCGTAGGCTGTAGAGAGGTACAATGCGAGAATGTTTGTAATCAAAGTAAATTTTGAAAAAGGACAGGGAATCTAAGTGAACTTCTAGATCTAGAGAGTCTGGATGGATGTACCACAGACTCAGAAACCAGAAAATAAGCAATCAAAGGAAGGGAAACTAGACTAACTAGGAAACAATCCATTCCCCAGTATGGTTACCAATTTTGTTATTGGATAAATTGGTAGGTTCGGACACTAACTGATCTCCCTAGATCCACCTAGATCTAGAACAAAACACACCAAAACATGATTCTTTCCTTAAGTTTTAAATATTGAATTTACTAACTAAAGAGGGATGGGTGACATACCATTTAAATGTCGCTTCCTCTCGCCATCACCATCCTAGCTCCGTTCCAACACTCATACAATGATGAACCTGCAAAAGAACGCAACCAACCAAAGTGATAGAAATAGAATAAACTCAATATTAACCTATGTATGTGATCAATGAGTCATATAATAAAACACAACAAGCTTTATAGGAAAGAATCATATTACTGTATCATATTAAATGTGAAAGAGAGATTACAACCATGGCCTTGATTTCGTAAGGTCCCTTCCAAATGTCCTTCGTTCCCCACACACTTTCACTCCAATAATTATGAGAGCACAGATCTGATAGTATTCACAATCTATCTTGACAAAGGCAAAACTCAAAACCACTCTAACCAAGCTAATAATTCCAAGCCAAATCCAACTTAGCCCTTCTCCATGAGATCTCCTCTCCTTTTATAAGATACAGAGGATAAGGTGAGGAGGTTAGGATGATCCCACTAAATCATGAAAGTGAGTAAGATCCAAACCATTTGGATGCCACCTCACCATGGAAGTTTCTCCTTCTAGAAGATTTGAGAAAATGCTCGTTTTTCCCACGTGTAAGCATTCTCGCACCCTGCCTATAGAGCAGACTGCGAACTCCTCACGACCTAGCTATGATGCAGCCTGTGAGAATCAGGCATTCTCACACCCTAGCTATAATGTAGCATGTGAAATTCCTTTTTTATAGGGTTTTTACAAAGGAAAATGCAACTTCTTTTCTCAGGAAAAGTTCTTCTCCCTTCTTTCTTCAGGAACTCAGGTCACTGACCCCTCTGAAGGAAACATATAGGTTTACATCATTAACGGTCATAGGGATGATGAAAATAATGTGTAACAGAAGTGACCTAAATGGTATAAATACACATAATTATACATTCATTTTATACAAGTCAAATTTCATAGGAAATCATAAGTAAAGAAGGCCGGATTTCAAGGGAGGATGAAGTCTTTTGGTGATGTGTTCTAAGGTATGTTATTTTCAGGTCATCTTACCATTTTTGCTATAAATTTTTTTCTAGAACGATTCAGATGGTGAAATTGTTATGGTATTGAGAAGACATATCAAGGTACCTTTGGTAAAAAATTCAGTTCTTGATTCACTATAATTATTGATATACACTCTGTGGAAGATAGGGTTTGTGACCAATCCTGAAGCTAGTCAATAAACAGGTGTTCTGGGTAAAATAGTCATAAATTCTTCATCGAGAATCCAAATGATGTGGGAAAAATTGAATTGGAAAGATTAAAAACTTTAGTTTCTTATGTGTGAGTTTCAGAATCTGATGTTAGATATTGATCGCGGGGCATTCTGTACAAGTTCGGTCTCCTGAATAAGACAGAATTGAACAAGGTCTACCATTCTCTCTATAACTTCTTTTTGGGGAGGATTCAAGGAGTGAAAATTGGAGAAGTTTTAGAGAATAAATTGAATAATATTATCTACAGGATCAAAGTATTCCAAGAATTGAATAATTGTAGAAATTGAAGAAGTCTCAGGAAGCATTATCAGGTTCTATGTGATGGTTGGTTGATGGTGATGATTTAATGTGAAGTTTTATTATATCTCATATATTCTTGGGTGGAAGGAAGGGGCAAGGATGGAGAGTTAAAATTTCTCTTGATATTGGAGGATTGTATCTTCCTCTTGGAGGTTTATCCCTCCATTTACATTTGGAAGCTGTAGCTACCTCTGGAAGTCATTACTTCCCTTGAACAATAACTATTGATTATTTCTCATATATTGTGCATGGTGTATTGTGGTGTATTGGTGTAAATCTTATACTATTGTTCATTTCTCATTGGATATAATTGAATTGTTTAAGTATAAGTTGATTTTTTTTTTTAAATTGTACTTGATACTGATTCACCCCCCTCTCAGTATCAACAAAATCGTCGCAGGCAACAAAATAACACAGTGCGACAATCAAGGATCATCGTAAGCAATGATCAATACACATTGCAACGTCATCACATTGGTTTCCATAGGTAGGGTGCAATGATGACTAAAAATAAGGGAAAAAATGAATAGAGGACATGATTTCCAAATGAAATTTCAAGGCCAAAGAGTCAACATGGATCACCCAATGACTCAGAGAATGAAAAACTGCCAAAAGTAGGTAAGTCAAAAGCAAAAAAGGAAGTAAAATCCAAAAAAGGATGTTCCCCAATATGGTCACCAATTTTGTTATTGGACAAATCAGTAAGTGTGGACACAAACTGATCTCCCTAACTTCAACAAGAAATTAGAACAAAATAGAGCAGAATACAAGTTTCTCCTTAGATTTCATTGTGATATAAACTAGTTCGATGTGGGATAAATGACATACCGTTTAAACATCGTTTGATCCTCGCTAGCATCGTCCTTTCTCCATCATTAGACTTGTGGGATATTGGATCTGTTTAAGAGACACAAACCAAAAAAGAAAGAGAGCAACAATATATATATTCCAATGAAATCTATGTATAAGATCAAGGAGATATACAATAAAAATGAAGACACTTTTATAGGGAAGGAATGTATTGCTGCATTATATTAATGAAAGTGGAGAATACAACCTATGCCTTGATTTTGCAAGGTCCCTTCCAATGACCCTTTGCCTCAACACACACACCTTTGCTCCAATGCTTTTGATGAAGAGTATTCACAACTTGAATTGGAAAGCTAAAGAAAAGCTATCTCAAGTGAAATCTTGAGTAGAATTCTTCATGGATAAGCCAACCTATCCTTTCCCATGAGAGATCCCTCTTTTTATAGGGTGAGGAGGGATGGACGAGGAGATTAGGATGATCCCACTAAATCAGAGAAGCGAGTAATATCCAAATCGATCGAAGGCCACCTCATCTTCTAGAAGATTCTATTCTAGAACTTTCGAGAGTTTCACCTCTTTATCTTGTTTGAGCATCGTCACACCCTAAGAACAAACAACCTGTGACGACGCCGCAACCCATTTTGGTGCAACATGCAACAATGAAGCATCATCGTACCCCAAGAATTTAGTAGAGTGTGGTGATATCCTTTGATAGGGATTTTAAGAAAAGAAAGATGATTTAATTTCTCAGGGAGAAAGTCTCATTTCTTCAATAGTTTCATGGAACAAAGAAGTAAGCAATACACATATCATTGGTGATCAAGGGGTGGCCAAAATAACGTGTAACAATCATGATTGGAAAAGGTTATAGGCAACTCGAGGCTGATCTCAAGACTTGAAATAATTGTAGCGAACATCACTCTCATTTACCTCCATGTTAAATGCAAAGAAAATTATCTACTATATTGGTTGACCAACGAGGGAGTGCTTCTTGGTGCTTAGGACTTAAACATAATGTGGGAAAACATGAATGAAAACAACCTAAATGATGATTGCCTTCACATTCAAAGTTCAGAGTTGGAGTCACTCTACTGAGTGTTAAGGGTGCAAATAAATGTTAGAGTTGGTATATGTATGGCCAAAGGATGTGTGGTGAGTGAGTGTCATGATGTTGAAGCATGCGAAGGAGTGGGGAGGGATGGAAAATGCCATCACCATTTGGCATTTCCATCTAATTATTGATTCACTGCCTTGCATATGAATTAAGCCATTTCTTAAGATAATGATGAGAGTGAATGGGTCAAGGCTTGAAAGAGATATGAAAGATAGAGGAAATCCCATATTTGAGGCAATTGGAATTCATGGGGAAAATGGGAAGCTTATTCTTTTGTCCCTTTGGTTAATTTTCTATGTGGTTTTTAGAAGGGCCTAAATATTTTTAGGCATATTTGAGCATGGATGAGATTTGGGGGAGGTCCATTGACCTATTATTTGTTGGTTAGTGTTTTGGGGGATATCTCATACAATTTAGCTTTCAGTTGTTATTGGTGGAAGATCCTTGCTAATTACAATTCACTACAAACAATTTGTAGGAAGTAGGTTCACATAAACAAAAGGCAAGAACGAGGAATGGGAGAAATCTAAGGGTATAGGTAGGATAAATGTAGTTTTATGGGGAAGGCCATGAGCCTATAGTAATCCAAAGGATAAAGGATCCTAGTGGAATCAAACTAGAGATTAATTAGATGCCACAAATGTAGCAGATAGATACTAAAGGAGGTTTTCTACCTTAGTTAAGGAGGAAGTGGAAAGAATTGAGAATTGGTATAGGAAAAGAGGGGTAATAATTCCACTATGACTATTCATGCTAAGATATTAAACTATATTATGGAAGCAACATTTTGTAGAAGCTGAGACACCAAGTATTTCAAATTGGTGGAACTCCATCAACACAACAAATCTTTCATTATGCAGGTTGTTAAAGAAAAAGGGACACAAAAGCATGCCATTCTAGACAAATTGGATTTCCTAGATAGAAAATATGAGGCACTCATCAAATCCATAAGGGAATCAAAATGTTAGTTGAAAATTCAAATGAGGATGGGTAGACTCCAACAACAGAGGCTCAGGAAGCCACAACAACTCAACCGATCTACATTTATGTAGATTCAATCTCGAAGCATGAGGACTAGCAACCCCAATGCCAAATCTTTGTTTTTTGTCACTCTTACAATGGTAAAATCTTATGTTAACTATCATAGTACATATTAGTTACATGGTAATATGGATAACTTTTGTTATTTCTCAAGTTCAATAGTTTAGCCTCTAAGAATAAGAATTTATACTATAAACATCTATGTTAATAATTTTGATCATCATAGGTTGTGTTGGGACTCAGAAATGTCGTATTTTCATCCACCTTTCCCTTCACTATTCCTTACATTTCATCGCCCCATTAAACCTTCATCATACCATTTTCATAAATACATTTGGGTTTTACATCATTATTTTCCACTTTATTCATTTT
>SNQJ01S0006482.1:471250-509775 GCA_010110895.2 Picea sitchensis
GAAATTAGAAGTGGGTTAACCCTAAAATAAGGAAAGTGGGCAAAGTGACCTAGAAGATGTTTTTAAGGAAGCTACTTGGAGAGTATAAATAAGAGGCAAGGCTCTCTCATTTTAGATACACTTGAGAATATTGAATACCTATATGTGTCTAAGGTAACCAAAGGATATATAAGTTGAATTTCTGAGGGAAGGTGAAGAAAAGAAGGCCATAATTCAAGGAAGGATAAATTCTTTTGATGATGCTTTCTAATGTATGTTATTTACAGGTCATCTCACCATTTTCGCAATAAATTTTTTTCTAGAATGATTTAGACCATGAAATTTCTATTCCATTGAGGAAACATATCCAAGTATCTGTGTTAAAACATTTAGCTTGTGGGTTGTTTTATTTTTGGAGTTACATTCCGTGGAAAATTGGGTTTGTGGCTAGTCTCGAAACTAGTCAAAAACATGTGTTTCGGGTAAAAATGTCAAAAATTATTTATAACAGATCCAAATTCAATATGACCAAATGTGTTGGTTAGAGTATAGTATTTAGTATTCTTGTAATATTTTCATATGGATTCAACAAATATTCCTTGCGGGGCACGCTCTACAAGGTCACTCTCTAGAATAAGCCAAAATTCAACAAGGTATGCCATTTTTGCTATAACTACTTTTCTGAGAGGTTACAAATAGTGACACATGGAGGAATTGCATAAAACACACTGAAGAACATTGTATATCAGTTTTAGATCTTTATTCATTACAGGTACAAGGTTATGATTATTTCAGGATAGGGTTGTTGACTAATCCAAAATTAGTCATGTGAGACTAAAGAAAAGTTTGATGTAAATGCTAGTCTCTTGTTGTTTAAAGTTAAGGAAGGTTTGAAGGCATGCGATCATATACACTATGTCTATTATAGAGTTATAAATCATATTTGGATGATGAAATTGATGAGGGCTTTTGGTTGAGGTACAAGTTGGGTACATGGTTGAGACAAGTAGTTGATGAGTTGGCACATACATGAGGTGTATAGTTGATGATGTTGGTACATATTGATGAGTCATAGCTAATAAGTAGTTGAAACATGATCGGTACATACTTGGTACATGGTTGGTTGCACTTGTTTATGGTACATATTGATTACAGATTGCTTGGTACAGGTTGGTGCATGGTTGATGCACTTGTTTATGGTACAGATTGGTGCATGGTTGATGCACTTGTTTATGGTATAGGTTGATTATAGGTTGAGGTACAGGTTGATGCATGGTTCAGGTTTATTGGTACAATTTTACAGTGGTATATCTCACAGTGATAGTGTGACAGTGGTTCCATCATTCTACTTCTACTTCAGGGTGGTTGGACGGGGCAATGACAGGTCATTGTAGCCACCTTCCAGTTGTATCCATAGAACATAGGGGGTTGCAACCTCCTTCTGGTTGTAGCCAGATAATTGGGGAGTTGGAGCTTCCCTTAGGTTGTATCCTGTGAAAATAGGGGGTTGGAGCCTCCTTCCAGTTGCAGCTGGAAAACAAAGGAAGTTGGTGCTTCCAATGAATGTAATTCTTCAAGACATATAAGAAAATTCATTCGTGGTTTTCTCCCGATTTGGGTTTCCACGTAAAAAACTGGTGTACTGTGTGTGTGTGATTGTTCATTTCTTATTGCTCATTATTGGATAATAATTATACATTGATATAACACTTGTATTATTTGAAGAAAAAGGATTATAATTACGCTATTACTGATTCACCCCCCCTCTCAGTAATCCAACAATTGGTATCAGAGCAGGTTCCTCCATAAATCAGTTTAACCATTGAAAGGTAGATCATGGAGAGTACCAACTTGTATAAAAATGGAATACCACAGTTTGATGGACAGAAGTATGCTTTTTGGAACATAAGGATGAAGACATATATACATGCACAGGGATTTCAAGTTTGGAAATCAATTGTATATGGATACACAACACCAACAGTTCCACCAACAAATGACAAATCAATGAAACTCGATGAGAATAATTCCAAAGCCAAAAATGCACTTTTGAATGGTCTCAATAATACAATATTCACCAAAGTTTCACATTGTAAATCCACTAAAGATATTTGGGACAAGCTTCGAAATATTTATGAAGGAGATACAAAAGTCAAAGAAACAAAGCTTCAAACTTACAGAGGTCAGTTGAAACAACTAAAAATGAAGGAAGATGAGAATATTGTAGCCTACTTCTTACGAGTCGATGAAACAATGAATGCAATCATAGGATTGGGAGAAGAAATTGAAGAATATGTAATTGTTCAAAATGTACTTAGATCTCTTCCTATGAGATTTAACCCTAATATATCAACACTAGAAGAAATATTGGATCCAAACTCAATAAGAATGGACGAACTGCATGGAATCTTCACAGTGTATGAAATGAGAACTGCATAAGAAAATCCAGATGTAAAAGAAATAGCCTTCAAAGCATCCAAAAGATCAAAGCAAAATAAAAAGGAACAAGAAAAATATAGCAACAATAGTGACGTCTTGGAAGATGATGAAGAAGTGGTCAACTTCGTTAAAATACTGAACAAGGGAAACGACGGTAGATATAGAGGTAAGATTCCTTTATTTTTTTTTAATTGTGATGTTATTGGTCATTTTGCTAACAAATTTCCTCATAAGAAAAAGATAAATGATGAAGGTTACTCAAAAGGAAAACACACATATAAAGGCAAAAGAACTACAAAGAAATTTTTCAAGAAAAGCTTATGCACCAAAGAAGACATCTCATCATCAGATGAAGATGAAGTCAGTGACAGTGAGACAAGAAGAGTTCTATTCATGGAAGTAAAAGACTGACAAAGAAGACTCCGGAGAAGAATATGAAGAAGCCAAAGAAGAATATGAAGAAGTCAAAGAAGAAATTCAAGAAGCAGAAGTTGACTATCGAGAAGAATTAATGTGTGCCATATAAGTTATCAGAAGAGAAAAGAAGAAAAACAAAAAAATACAAGCAGAACTAGACAAGAAAAAGGATACTCGAGAACTAGAACAAATGATCACAAAATTGAAGGTTCAAATAGAAGAAGATAAAAGAATTGATGAAGCACTCAAAGAAAATCTAGAAGAAAAAAACATGATCATTGGAAACTTGGAAGCAAAGATTGTCGCACTAAGAAAGGATATTCAAAGGAAAAATATGCAGAATAGCTCAAAAGTTTTGGATGACATTATCAGTAGTCAAAAATCTCATCTCGAGAAGTCCGGACTTGGATACAATCATACGTAAAAGGGATCAAGCTCCAAAACAATAAAGAAAGAAACATATCCAAAAAGTTATGCATAAACAATCAAAGGGGATAAGAAGATAGGGACACTCCTCCACCAAGAAGATTCGGATTTCAGAATCAACAACAAATAGATAGGCCTCAAGAAGAAGAAGGATTCATAAGAGCACCTCCTTTCAGAATATATTCAACTCCCATGTATCAAACTATATTTTTTGGTTTATGTTATGCATGTAATAATTTTGGACATAAAGCTGTGAATTGCAGAGTTAACAACATGAACAATAGCAACTTTGAGAGTCATACACAAAGGGGTTATTCAATAAGACCTAGTGGAATGTTACAAATGTAAAAATTTTGGACACGTGACCAAATATTGCAGAATGATAGTCCTTCCTAAAGAACCTCAACATAATAACAACAATCATAGACAAGAACCTTAGAAAACGACATGGATAAGAAAGCAAGATCAGTATAGCAATGAAGAATGCACAATTTCTCTAATAACTAAGCAGAGGAAACACAATTGGTATGTTGACTGTGGATGTTCAAAACACATGAGAGGTGATAGAGACAAGTTTCTTACATTACGAAAGGAAAGAGATGGATCAATCTCTTTCGAAAATGATGATTCAGCCAAAATAATTGGAAAAGGCACAGTCCGAATTGGGAACAAGAATGAAAAGGCATAAAATGTTATACTAGTAGAAGATATGAAACATAATCTTCTAAGTGCAAGTCAAATGTGTGACCAAGGTCATAAAGTTACTTTCGATTCACAAAAGTGTGAGATAAGAAAAGAAGGTTTAGGGAAATTGGTCGCTACAGCTGCAAGAACTTCAAGCAACATATATTTGTTAAGTGAAATTGGAAATTAAAAGTGTTGTCTAGGAAAGGAAGATGAAAGTTGGCTATGGCATAGAAGAATGGGGCACATACATTTTGATAACCTTGTCAAAGTTAGCAAAAGATAAGCAGTCAGAGAAATGCCCCAGATCACGAAACCAACCAACACTTTATGCAAGCATTGTCAATGAGGAAAGAAAACAAAGACTAGGTTTAAATCAAAGGAATATTTAACGACAAGACCACTAGAAATTGTGCATACTAATCTAGTTGGACCAACTAAAACTAAGGGCTTAAAAGGTGAGAAATACTTCATATTATTAGTTGATGATTATACAAGAATGACTGCAGTTTGCTTTCTCAAGAATAAGTCAGAAGCTTTTGAAAACTTAAAGATATACAAGGAAATGGTTGAACATGAAATGGATTCAAAAATCAAATGCTTGAGATTTGATAATGGAAGATATTTCACCTTAGAGGAATTTATGGACTACTGCAGCAATCATGGAATACAAAGGCAATTCTCCGTTGCTAGGACACCTCAAAAAAATGGAGTTGTTGAAAGAAAAAACATGACAATACACGAAATGGCTCAAACAATGTTAATGGATTCGAAATTGACAGACATTTTTTGGACACAGGAAGTCCATACAACAGTTCACATTCAAAACAGAGTAATGCTCAGAAACAACACCGAAAAAACGCCTTATGAACTATGGAAAGGAAGATCAACAAATGTAAAGCACTTCAGAGTTTTTGGAAGCAAATGATATATCAAAAGAGAAGATGATGGAATGAGAAAGTTTGACTCTTGTGTGGACAAAGGAGTACTTGTTGGTTACTCAAGTACAAGGAAAGCATACAAGTGTTACAATCTAAGATTGAACAAAGTTGTGGAAAGCATCAACGTAATAATTGATGAAACAAGCAGACCAGAATCAAAGGAAGAAAATGAATCAATGAAACAACCCTTAGAAGAAGAAACACAAGATGAAAAATAAGTAGAAGAGGAAGATGAAGAGAATTCGACAGAAGCATAAGAGAAAGTTCAACAAGTGTCTCCAAAGACACCCAATAAATGAGTACAAAAGAATCATCCTTTAGATCAGATTATTGTAAACAAAGATGCAAGAGTTGAGACTAGAAGAATAATCCGTTCACTAGAAAAAACACACCTAGCACTCTTATCTACAATTGAACCAAATTGTTTTGAAGAAGCCAACAAGGATGAATGTTGGAATAAGGCCATGGATGGGGAATTGGATCAAATAGAGAAAAATGATACTTGGGAACTGGTTCCAAGACCAAAGAATAAGAATGTGATCGGCACAAAGTGGGTCTTCAGGAATAAATTGAATGAAGATGGACAGGTTACAAGGAACAAAGCTAGAATGGTATGTAAAGGATATGCACAGGTTGAAGGAATCGACTTTGAAGAGACATTTGCCCTAATTGCCAGAATGGAAGCAATTTGTTTGCTTTTAGCTTATGTATGCTCCAAAAATATTAAAATGTATCAAATGGACATAAATCAACTTTTCTGAATGGAGAACTTGAAGAAGAAGTCTACATTGAACAACCAGAAGGATTTCAGTTGTCAGAAAACACAGATTATGCATGTAAATTAAATAAGGCCTTGTATGGTCTAAAACAGGCTCCTAAAGCATGATACTCTAGACTGGATAAGTATCTGCAATAGACAGGGTTCAGAAAAGTAAGTGCAAACAAAAACCTCTACATCAAGGTAAGTCAAGGTAATATTTTATTAATTGAAGTTTATGTTGATGATATTAATTTTGATAGTGATGATGACAGGTTAAGCCAGAAATTTGCAAAAGATATGCATAATGAATTTGAAATGTCATGACTTGGAGAACTATCCTTCTTTCTGAGACTTCAAATACACTAAAGGAACCAATGAATTTTTATTTCTCAAACCAAATTTATTAGAGAAATGCTAAAAAGGTTTGGTATGGAAGATTGCAAACTAGTTATCACTCCCATGCAAACCAGTTGCAAGTTGAGCAAAGATGATTATTCGAAGTCTACAGATCAGAGGAAATACAGGTCAATGATTGGCAGCCTACTATATGTGACAACATCCAGGCCAGATGTAATGCAGGCTGTTGGACAGGTGGCACGATCAAGCAACACCAAAGGAATCACATGTATTAGCGATGAAGAGGATTTTCAGATATCTCAAAGGAACATAAGAGTTTGGATTATGGTATCCAAAAGGAAATGATCTATCACTTATTGCTTACACAGATGCAAATTGGGCAGGTTGTATTGATGACCGATGAAACACCAGTGGAGAAAACTTCTACTTGGGTGAGTTTTTAATATCATGGCTAAGAAAGAAACAATCATCAATATCCTTATCTACAGTCGAGGCAGAGTACATTGCAACAACATTATGTTGTACACAGGTTCTTTGGATGAAACAAAGTCTGACAGATATACAAGTTGAGTATGATGATCCCATTCCAATATATTGTGATAATGCAAGTGCCATCAGTATCTCAAAGAATACGGTGATGCACTCCAAGACGAAGCACATTCCAATCAAGTATCACTTTTTACAAGAACAGGTTGCAGAAAAGAACATCAGAGTTGAGTATGTGGGCACAAAAGAACAAGTGGGAGACATCTTTATAAAACCACTTCCACGAGAAGCCTTTAAGTATCTTCACCAAAGACTCAGAGTTATTTCTACTCCAAAATGAATGCTTTTGAATGCTTATCTTATATGTCTTATATGTACACGAGGAATCACCATAAGAAGAAAGTTCATTCATGGGGAGAAACCCTAGATGGAAAGATACCTTTGCCATTGATGAAAAAGGCAGAGAGATTTATAAGATGTAGAGGATAGAGGCATGGTTCCAGGGGGAGAAGACTTATCAGATGCAGAGGAAAGAGGCATGGTTCCAGGGTGAGCATGAGTGATATGATTTAAGTATTACCTCAGAGTGTTGCCATCAATGCCAAAGGGGGAGATTGTTGATTAAGGTTGATTGTCATTGATGTCAACCCTTGAAGAAATCCCCATAGCACAAAGGTTGGGTAATGGAGCCAATATTGTTTGATGTAAATATGACTCGTTATTGTCTTGTCATGGTTGATAATAAGTAGAAATGGATGAACTCCGAAGTGGTTCCCTTATGGTGAAATCCCTCATGGGAAGACGCTTTGCAGATTGAGTTATCCTAGAAGTATGGTTAGAGAACCCATGCTTATTTATGGAATAATGATATGAAGGTCAGTGAATTTGTCATTGAAACTATCCTATATGGATAGTGCTTGTCATTCCATTTCTGGTGGTATGTGAAACATCACATAATTCCTCACGGTTAGAGAGTTATGGCCATGAGAAGTTGGAGAACCCAGGTTTGGGTAATGGACCCAAGTTTGTTTGATGGATAATGGTATGCATTTTGATATATTTGTAGGTAATACTATTCTATATGGATGATACATGTCATTCCATTTCTAGTGGTATGTGGAACGTCACATAACTCCTCACGGTTTTAGAGTTATGGCCCTACGAAGTTGGACGACCCTCTTACGTCATCTAGAAGCCCCAAAAGGTCAAAGTAGTAAAAGTGGTTTAAGAGATTTTAGAAGGTAAATAATAAAGTTAATTTATGAGTGTACTATAATTCAAAGTGAATACAAAATAATTTATTTAAATAATAAATTTAATGGAGAAATTAGAAGTGGGTTAACCCTAAAATAAGGAAAGTGGGCAAAGTGACCTAGAAGATGTTTTTAAGGAAGCTACTTGGAGAGTATAAATAAGAGGCAAGGCTCCTTTATTTTATATACACTTGAGAATATTGAATACCTATAGGTGTATGAGGTAACCAAAGTATATATAAGCTGAATTTCTGAGGGAAGGTGAAGAAAAGAAGGCCAGAATTCAAGGAAGGATAAATTCTTTTGATGATGCTTTCTAAGGTATGTTATTTACAGGTCATCTCACCATTTTTGCAATACATTTTTTTTTCTAGAATGATTCAGAACATGAAATTGCTATGCCATTGAGGACACATATCCAAGTATCTGTGGTCAAAAATTCAGCTTGTGGGTCGCTGTATTTTTTGAGTTACACTCCGTGGAAAATAGGGTTTGTGGCTAGTCCTAAAACTAGTCAAAAACAAGTGTTTCGGGTAAACATGTCATAAATTCTTAATAACAGATTCAAATTCAGTAAGAACAAATGTGTTAATTATATTAAGTCTATATTATTCTATGTAACAGTTTTATATCAATTCAACAAATATTCTGTGTGGGGCACTCTCTACAAGGTCGCTCTCTAGAATAAGCCATAATTCAACAAGGTATGCCATTTTTGCTATAACTACTTTTATGAGAGGTTCCAAGTAATGAAACCTGGATGAATTTCACAAAACACACTGAGTAACATTGTATCTCAATTTCAAATCATTATTCATTAAAGGTACAAAGTTATGATAATTTCAATTTAGGGTTGTTGACTAATCCAAAACTAGTAATGTGAGACTAAAGAAAAGTTTGATGTAAATGCTACTCTCTTGTTGTTTAAAGTTAAGGAAGGTTTGCGGGTATGTTATCATATACACCAGGTCTATTATAGAGTTATAAATCATATTTGGATGATGAAATTGATGAGGGATTTTGGTTGAGGTACAAGTTGGGTACATGGTTGAGACAAGTAGTTGATGAGTTGACACATACATGAGGTGTATAGTTGATGATGTTGGTACATATTGATGAGTCATAGTTGATAAGTAGTTGACACATTATTGATACATGGTTGGTTTCACTTGTTTATGGTACAATTTGATTACATATTTTTTGGTACATGTTGGTGCATGGTTGATGCACTTTTTTATGCTACAATTTGATTACATAATTTTTGGTACATGTTGGTGCATGGTTGATGCACTTGTTTATGGTACAGGTTGGTGCATGGTTGATGCACTTGTTTATGGTATAGGTTGATTATAGGTTGAGGTATAGGTTGATGCATGGTTGATGCATAGTTTAGGTTTATTGGTACATGTTTACAACGATATATCTCACAGTGATAGTGTGACAGTGGTTCCATCAATCTACTTCTACTTCAAGGTGGTTGGATGGGTCAAGGACAAGTGGTTGTAGCCACCTTCTAGTTATAGCCAGAGAACATAGGGGGTTGTAGCCTCCTTTTGGTTGTAGCCAAAGAATTGGGGAGTTGGAGCTTCCCTCAGGTTGTAGCCTGATAAACTAGGGGTTGGAGCCTCCTTCTAGTTGCAGCTGTAAAACAAAGGAAGTTGGTGCTTCCAATGAATGTAATTATTCAAGACATATAAGAAAACGCATTCCGTGGTTTTCTCCCGATTTGGGTTTCCACGTAAAACACTGGTGTACTGTGTATGTGTGTGATTGTTCATTTCGTATTTCTCATTATTGGATAATAATTCTACATTGATATAACACTTGGATTATTTGAAGAAAAAGGATTATAATTACGCTATTACTGATTCACCCCCCCTCTCAATAATCCAACATAAGTCCTTCAAACTTTGTGCATTCAGAGATTTTCGAGCAAGTGTTGTGAAGGAGACATATTTCCCAAAGTCTTGGGATCTGGAGAAGATCAGGATCATCCAGCAGTAAGGATACATGTCCATAGATTAGAGATAGTCTAGAAGTTCGACTATCCATAAGAATTGAGGCATGGAAGTGAAAATAAACAAGGCTCTCGAAGCTCTGAAAGCCCAAGCACACCTTTTTCGTTGATAGTAAGTACCCGTGTAAACATATCTAGAACTTTGGGAGTCCAACAGTGCAAGAGAATGGAGGTGAAAATTCCCGTGGTTTGAAAACTCCCAAAGGCCAAAGTATATCTTGACCATTGGTCAGGAGGGAAACATGGAGAGTAGATGTAGCCTCTACCAGTTTGAAGTTTGGAGGTTGTGAAAGGTTGGGTTGTGAAGATACCCGAAGCTCCAAAGCCCGTAGTGTGGAGTAGACAGAGACCATAGATCTTGACATTTATTGAAGACTGTAGATATTTGCAGTAGTTCGGTTGTTCACGGGTTCAACCTTCGGAGTGTTTGTAGAGTGTTTCTTTCGCAAATCCCGAAGCTTGAAGCTATGAAGTCCCAAATTCTTCAGAAAAGTGAAGATTGGCCCACGGTTTCAGCCCAGAGTCATGTGGAGGACTCTACCGGTGTATGAGGACCCTCAAAGACTTGAATCTTTGCACAAGGAATAGGTAGAAGGGCCATGTAAAAGTGATTTGAGGGCTTAGTAGGAGCCCGAGAGATAACTCAACTCCATTGTTCAACGATCCTTAGACCGAGAGGTCACACAGGCCCTTGGGGTGGTGGGGGTTTGTATCACCTAACTATGTCCCTCCTTAGTGAATTATCTATATACACAACATTGTAGAGGCCACTTTATTTTAATTTATAACATCCTCATCCTTGAGAATCTCACCTACAAATTGTCTCTTGGTTTCCAATATAACCAATTCCTCATTTGTATCCAATGCCAAGGAATTGAGGATACCTAAGGAGTCCTTCACTCAAGTAGTATTTGATCTTACATTCCCTTATACTCTTTCAACAACATTTGAGGGTGTCTAAAGGCTTTGGCCTTGAACCACCCTCATCTAAAAAAAAATCCCTTCTATTGTTCTTTGATGCAGGAGCATCGCTCCGACTCAGTGATGTGCCAGCCAACCAACACATTCAGCATGCATTCATGGAGGAGAGAGGTGCCAGTCCTCTCATTTTCAAATTTAAAATTTGAAATAAATGTTTGTAAGGATTTTAATGCCAAGACATGCCTTTGTACAGGTAGTAGGAGAAGTCAACTTAAATGGTTGACAGGCTGGAGATCTAGATCCGATTTGGACTAGACAACCATAGAATGTAATTAAACGAAAATCAATGAGAGTAGGTGAGAGAGGATGAGCTTGTAGAGCCCCTCTTTTGTAGTGAGATCTTGTTTCAGATTTCAATAGGAGAGGTCTGGGAAGAGAGACCTGAGGAGAGGTCTGGGAAAAGAGACCTGAGGAGGTTTTAGGAGTTTTGAGAGAGAGAGATCAGGATATGAGTTAGTTCTACGAGAGGCAGATAGAGAGAATTATACAAGAGGCAGATAGATAGGTAGAGAAGAAGGCCAAGACTCTTAGATAGTCGGAGCTTTGTACACACTATAATCAAACATTCATCTTAATGAAAAAGAACAATTTTTACTGCATAATACTTTTGGTGCATTTATGAGTATCTTTATGAATGTCACCTATGTGTTTATAAATTACTGTAGATGTATGTTAGATTGCATCTACAGGGATAGATATATTTTTTCTATCTGTTGAATTGTGATATCAGTCTGGGTTCTTTAGGCTATGCAAGGTGTGCATAACATAATGATAGAGGTTCTGTAGCCAGTGCAAGGAGTGCGCATTATGAATATCTCTGTTGAGATCAGAGGAGAACGTGCCAGGAGGGCACACCAGAGGAGTTCACAACTCAGGAAAAGCCTCAGAGTTACATAACACTCTGGAGGTGAAGACTGTGCAGAGAAATCACATGGAGAAGAAATAACTACTGAAATATCTGTAGAAGCTCTGCCAGGTGGGCATCGAGCTGGTGCAAATACTGCATGAGGAGAACTCTCTTTTGAGCTCTGAGAAATGAGGGGTGTTTGCAGAGAAGACGCCTACAAAGTTACTGAAGACTCTGTAAACTCAGCAAGGTGTACTTGAATAGGAAGTATCCAGGAGGACACTTTCATCTCTTTAAGGGATAGAAGAGATAGATACCTCTAGAGGTTCAAGCAATTAAAGCACAAGGAGTGTGTGCATAAGCAAACTGTTCGAGTTTGAGAAGCTCAGGAAGTTGGGCGCAAAAGTGTTCTAGGAGGAGCACCAAAAATATTCTAAGGAGGATGCAGAAGGGTCAAGTTCCTTGGAGACTGAGTAGTTGAAAAGCTCAGGAGAGATAAAGTTTCCAGAATGCAGACGAGACCCAAAGCTTACAGGGCTCACAGGAGGATAAATTTGAAGACTGAGACCTTCAAGACTTGGAAATTATTCTAAGTCATAAAGTGCAGAAGCTTAGGAGGAGGAGGAGAACAACTGCCATTGGATCGGTGTTGGGAGGAGTGGATCTAGACCATTGAATTCCATGTCCAAACACATGGAGGAATCCGCACAGGGAAGATCCAATTTAACCATCAGATCTGAGCACAGAGGATCGATAGTTGTTGGATCCGGGAGAAGGTGCATGAGGTTTAAGCCTCGTATAAGAAAAGGAGAGAGGGATCGTCAAAGTCCCGAAAGAATTGAGACTGTCCATTTTGGAGGACACGTGGCGAAGATCCAGAATCCATCAGGGTTTTGGGACTTAGGCGCAGAAGGGTGGTGAAGAGGTAGGACTCGCGATAGTTGAAATCACAATGGGATTTGGGCCGTTGGATCGATCAAGGCCGTAGGCCGTCGATCTGAGATATCGACATTTCAGGGTTTCAGGAATCAGAAGATCTGAGGTAAGAAGTATTTCGACTTCGTGAGTCGCGAAGTCCCAAAAATCTCTTGGGGTTTGGCCTCAGGTCATAGCAGGGGTCATACGGTGGACGCATAAAGGGAGGAGCTAATAGCCGTAAGCCCTTTTCGGGGTTTCGAGGGTCGAAGGAGCTAGGAGCACTTACACCAAGAATCACAAAATCATGAGTTCTGAAATCCATTGAAAGTGGAGCTATGGTCATATGCAGTGGTCACGTGGGTGAGAGATAAGGAAAGATCCAGGGCTTGTCAAACCTTATCGGGGTTTTGTGTTTTGAAGGATGAGGAGCAGGAGAGAGATCACATGCAGGAGTTCCAAAATAGTGAAACACGATATCCGTGTTGCTTAGAGCCTTGGGTCACAACCTAGTATCATGAGAGAGGAAGGAATAATAATGAAAGGAACCAATGTCGAGTTGTGTGTTGGTTCATAATAGAGAAGGGTGCCAAATAGTGGGTATGCACACATGTTTTTCTCAAGGCCTGTGTTAGAGAAAAAGGGCCTGTGGATTTGTTCAAGGGGTTCCAACAGGAGCCCAAAGAGCTATATTGGCTCAAGAAAGAGAATGATCCAGTGACCGGGAGGTCGCAGAACCCCATAGGGGAGGGAGCTGCATCATTCTTCAAAGGTCAATCATTATTTATATTCCCATGTTGGTGACACCAATGATGATGAAAAGGGACATTTTGGAAATACACAATTTGACTAATATTCCACCTTCCATATGAGATCTCCATGGAATCTAGTAATACCTTTCTTAAGTATATTGTGAATATATATTTTAACCACTATGTTTCCTAAATTTGAGTAGTGATTAGGACAAAAATAAATGGACATTCCAAGATGTTGTCATTGTCCACAATTTGACTAATATTCCACCTTCCATATGAGATCTCCATGGAATCTAGTAATACCTTTCTTAAGTATATTGTGAATATATATTTTAACCACTATGTTTCCTAAATTTGAGTAGTGATTAGGACAAAAATAAATGGACATTCCAAGATGTTGTCATTGTCCACAAAAATTTACTATTTCATAACTCAATTGGTCTTCCTAGAAGTTTAACCCACAATTTTTGAAAATTCATAATTGTTGACAACCATTTTGGTCAATGGGTATGAGATGAAAAAGTATTACCAAGCTACTCTATTTTAAAAAAAATGTTGCATGAGAAATGTGAAGCCCCAGTTGAAAGTCTCATTCCAAGCATTTTCATCCTCTCCCCTAAACCCAGGTCTTTAGAGTTTGATGTCATATTAGGTTTCCACTACTTAGGGAGCCTTTGAATTTTATGGAACAATGTTTGTGGTTGGATTTCTAATAATATTTAGATATCAACATGTTGTTTCAAAATTCATGATGATACATGTTACAGGTTGACTTAGAGAAAAACATGGTTAATGTTCTAAGAGGGTATATGGAAAAACTATTGCTGCATTGCATGGAAATTTTTTCTCGTGGCCTCCATTGCCAAAATTTATTTCCCTAGTAACTTGGGCTCATGGTGTAACATATAAAACACTGTTAGTTCTCTATTGAGATTTCTTGAAACCAAAAATTTCCACCAACTTCTTGCTTTCATAACAATTTCCTCATTGTCCTGCTATTAATTAATTAATGCATGCAAACATGACAATGCAGACTTATGCAAGCACAACTGAATCATCCCATGGAAAGTTATTGTAGTTACAAATGCAGGCTTAAACATGTAAATAAAATTGAACAAACTAGAAATTAATTCAATTCATAACATCAACAACATTAATTCTGTAGATTTTAACCTTTTACAATATTTTACTGCAAACAGATTTTAAATAAAATAATAGAAAAGATACAATGGAAAATACACACATTACACGAATATTTTTCCCCTAGAAACCCAAATCGAGAAAACTAACATATTCTATATTCATTCATAGTGATACATTGTTTACAATACAATATACATACAGGATCCAACGACATCCAAAACCCTAACCCAATGACTTGGATTAGTCGAAAACTCTAATTCCTTAACCAAAAATAGAAAACCATTGGCAAAAACCATGTGCCGAAAAACCACCCAATAATGGACACAAAAATCGAGGAAAAAATACGATACATTTCATGAGGATTTTTTTTTTTCTCGAGGGCACTACCCCTGAACCCCCGCGCAAGGGGGCTATCACCCGCCTACTACCCTAAAACCCCCCTACGTGCCTGACGCAACGTAGAAGGCACTACAACTGGCCGTGCAAAGAATAAAACACATACCCAATATTCTCCCACTTGTTATTTTCTTTGCATACAGGGGGTTACAAGGTTACATAGTCAACAATCCGGGGCAACAATGCCCATGGATCCTCTACACCAAGAGAAATTCTTAGTGCTCACAGATTTTTTTAATGAATCTGCAACATTCTTCAAAGTGTCCACCTTCATCAACAACACTTTATTTTCGTCAACCATGTCTCTCACAAAGTGATATTGAATATCAATATGCTTTGTGTTACGAGGAAACTCACTCTATGCAGAAATCAACTCTAATATCAAGTGTGATATATAAAAAAATATGCTAACAAGACAAGATAAAGAGCCTACCTCGTCCAGACATTCGATGAATTCCACCGTTGAGCACTTGAATCAAAGAAATACACCAAGAACTTGTCCTCAACAACCAATATACGCAAGCATATGGTGATGATATATAATGTTAGCACATATGATAGCATAATCCATCAATATTAATAACAAATATGCCCATGGAATAATAATTCAAATATTTGCAAGACATTAATTGGACGAGAAAATAGTATTTCTATTAAAATGTAATCAACAGAAGTGTATGAATGACAAAATTTCGTGTCGGCATGTTCGTAACCAAGAAACTAAGTCCCTTCCATCTAGGCCTCCACCACTTCAATCCTCCACCAAAGGAAATATCATATAAGAGAGACAATGAGGTTCTCCATGAAATAGGGAAGAGCTTGGGGGCTGAATAATGTGTTCAGACTTAAACAGACAAAGGGATGTAGACTCAATATGAAGTGAATAATTTCTCCAGAGTAACTTTGCTCTCAAAGTTGAATTCTTCTCCTCTTTTCTATGACTTGGATATGACCCATTTATATCCTTCTAATGGAGCTGAAGGGTTGATTCAGAACGTTTCCAATATATGGAAGGTCAAGGATTATGGATCTCATGACGTGACATGGAAACTCGACACCATTTTTTTTTTTAATTTTGGGCACAAAACCTGATGTACGCGGGCTATAATGATGCAACCTGCATATACGCATGCTGTATAGCTTTTAGGGCGTGTATATGTGGAAAAATACAATTTTTAGCTCTGGGAACTGCAAAAAGGGACTTCAAGTCTTCATAGGGAAATGGAAAAGGCCTTTTGAGCAAGTTTCATGGGGGGAGGAAAATCTTGCTATAACATATGCCCCCTAATGTGTGAGGTCAGAGGAGTATCTATGATGGCCGAAATACATTATAATTCCCATAAGTGGAGTAATGGATACCCATATGGACGAACTAGTTTCTCATAAGAATATTACAATCCTTAATGACTTTGTGCACCTAGTTTCCAATTTGAATTACACTACAGATCCATGTGGAAATATACCAAACAACAGTTCATGGACATGAATAGGAAATACAAGGGTAGATACATGTCAAAGGCTGTCATAGTCATGAACAAGGCCTAGTGGAGACCAGTATCAAAATCAATCTGAAGATATCTGTATACAATGGAGTGCAATATGATCTCCCATTATCACTGAATTCATATAGGTGCTGGTCCAATGAATGATAACAACAACTCATGAAATCTGTGACTATGAACTGATGTATTCAAGTCTTCTATACAATCATCCAAAGGTGCAAGTCTACATTATGTGAATAAAAGAGTTGAAGTTGAACATAATTATATTTTGTTTGATTACCGGTCATTAAGGTATATCGTTAACAAACGTGAGACAACCTACCGATAATGAAAGTAGGTATCAAGGCACCGAGTACATTCTTACAAGTATGAGTAAAAGAGTTAAGTTTGAACACTTGAAGAATCCATCGATCAGGAGACATTGATGTATTCCCAACTGTCGATGGCGAGAGAACCTACCACTGATGACTGAAAGCCTCTAGGTACTCATAAGACAATAATCCTCGTTTCCAGAATAGATGAGCTGAATTCGATGGAAGGAGACCCACTAAAAGGAGAGAATTAAGACATCTCTCATTAGTTAATACGAGGTACAAAGTAGTAGATTGATGATTTGGAGGAACATGGATGAAGAACATGTTCATGAATCAATGACCCCATGCGTATTTCACATGCACCAAATGCAAGCAGTGCATGAAAATGATCCTTTGAATAACAACCAACAAGAAAAATTTCCAACAAAGACGAGGAAACCACCAATAAGGCTAATGGAATATAAGACATTGCACAAATCCCAATGCATGAATAGGTTTTTTGCCTTCTAACACAAGGGAAACCCCCCAGTCAACGACCAATGAGGAGATGCCAATTGCTGGGTTCAAGGTTACCTACCCATAAGGAAAGTAGGACTAGAGTGCATGGTAGGACTACAACTTCATGTAATTCTAAGACACACTGAGGGTATGGCCGACATGCAAAGTCAAGAGTTCTGAGAAATGGTTGACATAGGTTGATAAACATCCTTTGAACAAGAGAATGAGACATATGTATGACTCTAGCAACATAACCTTAATGATGAAACTTTGTGATGTAGGAGGCACCAATAAAACTCTCCATAGGGTCTGGAAGAGTAACCGGTCGAGGGAGTAAAATCTAAGTAACGAGCTTAGCTTCCTAAGGTCATGATAAACCCAAAAATTTGATGATAAGTGGACTCAAAAGTTTATTCTCATTCCAAAGGCGACACGACTGTTGCCAACATGAGATAATATTCTTATCCCGCCCTTCTTTTTTTGTTTTTTCAAAGTCAAATGAATGTTATGATATAAAGGAGAAAACGAGTGTTGCGAGTAAGAAACTAGTTCCAACAGTGGAACATACCTATGCTTAATGAAATGAGGTGCACACATGATATGAACACTCGAGGGAATGTTTTCTCTTGGGCTACAGGGTTTCAAGCTGCAATGGATATAAACAAGGCTTTGCTTGGCTGATGATGCAAATTGTTGAGGTAATAGGGTTATAGCAAGAAAGCAGGAAATGACAATAGGCTCAATACTGCGAGCAAGAGAATGAGATGCAATTACAAATTAACTCAAACAATGTCCTTTTTCGTAAATTTAGTCCCCTAGGCCCGAAAAAGTATAAAACAATACCCGAGAGAATCTTCTAGCCACTACTGACTAGAGTATTCCTTTTTCAAAATTAGTTTGCTTGGTCCGAAAAAGGGTTAAACTTACACCAAATAGATGTCCTTTAAGATCCAATTAACAAGTGTGAAAGAGACAAGTTCACTCGACAATCTTTTTGATTTTTCAGAGTCGGTAAAGAGCCTAAACACAACTCAGGAATGTTGTTCTAAGAAACATATAATGGGGGAGGCCAAGGATCCCATGCAAGAATTCTGTCGAAAGTAAAAAACTCACAGATAGATGAAACAAGCTTGGGAAAACCCAAATATTTCCAAGTCAAGGAGGTTAAAATACTTGCAAAGGTTACCTTATCTACAATATATCAAAGAATTTCCCTTATCTAGAAGGGTGTAGAAGAAGGAAGTCTAGGCTCTACCAGATTATCCCAATCAAATAAAACCACCCTAGGACTTTGAGGGAGTGTACTCAGAGAGAGTAGAATTCTCCCTTGTTCAGAAGGTACATGACTAGAGATGCTAAGTACATGGTCGAAGGAAGAATCACCCTCCAAAAGAAGAGTGGGATTGACCGAAGATTGCATTGGCAGTGCTATTGGAGTTACTTCACACACACCTAGGATTTATTTTTCCTAAGGTTATTCTTTGTTTATTAGTCATAATTAGTCATTATCCAGTCTCCTATATTTTAGGGGAGAATATTCCATCTAGAGAATATTCTCTTTTAGTTGACACTTCAGTTTGACTAGTTGAGTTGAGTTTAGATGTTGCATTGGTTTTGTCACCATGCAACATTGGGATTGTCACCCACTCACTACTCTTTGTTCAGTCAGTTAACTGAAGACTAGTTGACTAGTTAACTCAACTAGGTGACAGTTCACTCCCGTAACCGCCTGAGAGACTAGACTAGGTGGCAGTTTACTCTTGTAACTGCCAGTGTGTGTCCAGATCAATCTTGACCACCACTATGGCTCATTAGTTACTTATGTAGCCTATATCTATTGTAAATTATTCACTCTTTGAGTGTGGAATACGGTTAATGAGAACTCTTCCATTCTTTCTATCTTGCTTCTTCTTCCTTAATTTCTCTCTGCAAATGTGTGTAGTATTTTCTAGCTAGATCTATTCTGTGCAAGTTCAACACATTTACATGGTATCAGAGCCGACAGACTACTAAGCAAAAGCTACACCAAATCATTTTTTGCAGGTACAAAAGATTGAAGACAACAAAAGATGGATTATTCGTCGGAAATACTTCTCATGCCTCATAACTATTTGGAATGAAAGCCAAACATTCTGCTTCATCTTAGATGTAGAGGCTTGTACCAAATAACCATGGCAATGGAAGTAGATCCTGATTCTGTCGATGGGAAAAATGACTTTCTCAATAGACAAGATATGGCCATAGGAAGTTTCGACATGTCTATTTCTCCTGAACTTTTCCATCAACTATATGAAGAATCACAAGGATTAACTCCAAATGAATTATGGACTAGATTGGAGGTTCTATTTGGGAAAAATAATATTGTGAAGATTTCATGCAAGAGGTCGAACAAATAGAGCCAAAAGAGAAGCCATCAAAATATCAAGTCTCTTATTATGAAGAGTCTTCTACACAAGTTTTTGTAGAAATTTGTATTCCATTAATTGAAGATGATGTCTACTCCATTTCAGATTTGTTTTCTGAAATTCATGTGGAAGATATATGGCATGCATCTTAGGAGTCACATGCAGACACTTTTGCATGCACCATGCATGCATCTCAGGAGATAAAAAGGGAGATGCGCACATCAGACGTCATTCTAATATTTTCTGATCACAATTTGCAGAAACAAATTGGATATTTGAATTCCTCTTGGTAAAATATCCAATTTCGACAAAACAATCGTCCAAAACGGAGTCCGGAAAGTGAAGTTATGATCGTTTTAAAATCAACAAAATTTTAGCATTTTTCTGGAAACGGCTGTATGGTTTTCAAAATGTCATCCAAAATTTATTTGGATATTATTCATTACAAGAATATAAAGTGGATATTTGTGGAAATATCAATGATGCATATACTTCATCAGATCCATGTAGACATCTACATCTTCAACAAAATCTTCAAAGAGCACAAACTTGCACAGTTGCGAGGTCTTCTTGGAGTGAAGGACATGGTTGCTTAACAACTATTTTTTGTTCCTTCTCATTTTTTATTTTATGCATTGTAATTTGAGGGGGGGTTTTGTTCCCATGAATTTTTCCCTCTTTTCTCGTTTAGTTCAGTGTATCTTTTGTATTTGGGTACCTAACATGGCCTCGTAGCCGGGACCCATTCTTTATTTTCACCATAGTGATGTTCAGGGGGGTGTTGGAGTTACTTCACACACACTTAGGATTTATTTTTCCTAAGGTTATTCCTTGTTTATTAGTCATAATTAGTCATTATCCAGTCTCCTATATTTTAGGGGAGAATATTCCACCGGGAGAATATTCTCTTTCAATTGACACTTTAGTTTGACTAGTTGAGTTGAGTTTAGATGTTGCATTGGTTTTGTCACCATGAAACATTGGGATTATCACCAACTCACTACTCTTTGTTCAGTCAGTTAACTGAAGACTAGTTGACTACTCAACTAGGTGGCAGTTCACTCCCGTAACTGCTTGAGATACTAGACTAGGTGGCAGTTTACTCTTGTAGCTGCTAGTGTGTGTCCAGATCAATCTAGACCACCACTATGGCTCATTAGTTACTTATGTAGCCTATATCTATTGTAAATTATTCACTCTTTGAGTGTGGAATATGGTTAATGAGAATTCTTCCATTCTTTCTATCTTGTTTCTTCTTTCTTAATTTCTCTCTGCAAATGTGTGTAATATTTTCTAGCTAGACCTATTCTATGCAGGTTCAACAAATTTACAAGTGACGCTTCCTTAGACTTGTCACTCTCCAAGAGAAGAATGGGATTGATCAAATATTCCATCGACACGAACACTTCTTCAACCATTGGTTGAAAAGGATGCGAGACAACAAGGTCAAGAGATGCATCACCCCCAAAAACATGAGTGGTGTCAGTCGAAGATTACATCGACATGACTACTGGTTGAACAGGATGTGAGACAACAAGGTCAAGAGATGCATCACCCCCTAAAGGAAGAGGGGTGTAAGCCAAATATTGCATCGACATGACTGCTGTATCAACCAAAGAAGGACTATAATGTTGGGAAACCAAAGACGACTCATCAACCAAAGGGCCCCCTAGAAAGGACCACGCTTCTTGTACCACATAAGTAGTAGGACACATACGAGTAAGGTGATCTCCTTTGCAAATCCTACAAAGGAACATGTGATTACGTCTTATATGTCTAGGCTTCTCAATCATATGAATTCCCCTAGCATGAATTGCAATGGCTAGTGACATACTCCCAGCATGACTTGCAGAGGCTAGTAGAAAATATCCAACATGACTTGTAGAGGTTGGTGATGAATGCCCAACATGACTAGCATAGGTTGGTGACGAACCTTCAACATGCATATCATAGGTTGACGATGAATTCCCAACATGACTAGTATAGGTTGGTGATGTATGTGCAGTGTGACTAACAATGACTCGATTTGTGCCCTTAACATGACTTGCAACAGATGGTTGTTGGTATTCAATATGACTTGCATAGGTTGTCGACCAATCTCCAATATGATTAATAGAGGTTGGTGATATAATGGCAATATGAATTGTAGTGATTGGACTGGTGGCGGTTGGTTGCAACATTTGAGAACAAGGTTCCGGGAAAGATTGGTTTTGAGAAATTACGGGCCAGGAAGGGTTCTGGTATACACCATGGCCTTGTCTGGTAGGATAGTATCCTCCTCCAAACTAATTCATAAAGGGTTGTAAGGGCATCATTACCGAGGAAGATGCTTACGAAGAGGAAGCAACATGAAAAGGGTTACTCAAGTGAGGATATATGTTTCCCCTAGATGAAGGAAACTTGTGAAGGGGGTTTCCCATACTATAAAACTAACTACCTTTGGATGAAACACCAGGGGAAAAATGGAGATCCTCCATGGAAAAATTATTCGTAGGAACTGACATGGTAGAAGAAGGATAAATGGACGAGACGTAATAAGTAGAATGACTGCCCATTTGAGCACTTGCTCCTGGAAAAGTGAAGCTATGATTGGATTCATATGAATGAAGATTCCAACTTCCTACCATAAGATTTGGTTGAGGGATATGACTCCCACCAAACAAAAAGGGAGAAAAAGGAGGCTTCATGCCCCCAAACCCAAAACTAGGATTCACATAAGAAGACGAGACAAAGGATGGCAAGTGTGAAGACATTTCTGGCATACCATGAGGAAAATGATTAGAGGCCCAAGGTATTGGCTAAGTGTCATGATTCAACTTACCACTCAAAAATACAAAAGGATTCATCCCCATGGAATGAGAAAATACCATGGGTTGGGTAGCGCAAACTGAGGGAGTCACGGGATCTCCGCTAACCATAGCAATGGAAACTCATGACGCAATACAAAATCCTAAGGCCAACTAACAATCACAGAGAAAACCAAAATAAACAAAAGGATAATATGCACACAAACAATATACAGTGGCTGAAAGGGGCCTCCCTCACTAAAGTAGGTATGCCTTGCCCAAGAGGGTCCTGTGACTCCATTCAAAAGATCAAAGGTATTTGAATCAATTATAAGGGCCCTCATGGGATTAAAAACCATTCAGTTATATCCCCCAAAGAGGTAATCCTCCATAAAGGATGTGTTCTATCCGACCCTTATCTAACCCAGGATACCTACAAAATAACCCCTGCAAGTAACCTATGTGGCTACCTATGTCAAGCAACTAAGCCACCACGATATAACCAATGTGCAGGCGGACAATCATAATTCAGGCCCACCGTATGGGAAGGGTAACAAAGCTTGAAATCTCAAAAGCACCACCTATCACAGAGGTAAATGTACTAGCAAGACCCCCATATATGAATAGATCCCCATAAATATCTCTGACACTAAGAAGGTATTGGAGGGATATCTCCTCAATCGACTTCACACAACCATGTGCTTAACTCCAGTGTGAGTGGAGCTTCCTGATGTCACCAATTATACAATGGATTTCACACTCCCTTAGTCAGACACATATGTTGAGTTTAATAGCCTTGGAGAAGTTTACTCACAAAATCTTATTCCAAGGCTCTAAATCTTAAGCTAGTTTATGCACCCTGAAAAATAAAATTGTTTCTAATCAATTTTAAATTTTTGAGCATTACTTTTAGTGGCTTTGTTTACTCAAAAAGTTTGTTTGTGAAACTAATGATGTTATGACTCAACAAGTAAAATAAATGAATATGAATATAATGCAAAGTCCTAACTTCAATTCTCAATAAATGATAATCTTTTCAAAATGCAACTTTCAATTTAATTCTGCAATTTCAAATAAGATGCAATCTTTCCATACATGTACTAATATCAATGATAAGAACCCAAAAGATCCAATGCCAACAATGAAAAATGTATGTTTTTTTTTTTTTTTTCAATATAAAAGAATGAAAATGAAAGGACTAAACAACAACTTGATATAAAGATTCTATTGTACGCAAACATAGACAAACCAAGTAGAATATCAAAAAGCAAACACCCAACCAAAGATGCAAGGACAACCAATGAAAAGGATAATGAGAAAGAAAAAACCTCCTGAAAATTCAACCAAAGATAGGTTTCCTATCACCCTGCAAACACTTAACAGTCATGACAGAGACCCAAGAAGACTCAGCAACCATAAAAAATTACCCAACAAACATCAAACTCAACAAACAAACAAAAAAGATGATGTACACGTTTGTTCAAGAGAAATCGTGTATATACGCTTCCTACAGAACGAGAGCTCATGTATGTACACATTTGTCAAGGAAAAACCCATGTATATGTATTAAAACACTGCCATGTTAAGGATAAGGCCAAGAAGCTCACACTCAACATGACAATAGGTCGTCAAGCAATCGGACGACAAGAAACTCAAGATAACCAAGAGAAATTAAAGGAGAAAAATACTCCAAACCCTTAAAAGAGCATTCCCTCCCCAGTATGGTCACCAATTCTGTCACGAGGAAAATCACTCTATGGCATGGGGTAAACCACAATAGACGGAAATGACTGCAAAAATCAACTCTAATATCAAGTATGCTAAATATGCTAACAAGACAAGATAAATAGCCTACCTCGTCCAGACGTTCGATGAAGTCCACCGTTGAGCACTTGACACAAAGAAATGCACCTGCAACTTGTCCTTAAAAACCAAGATACACAAGCATATGGTGATAATATAAAAAGTTAGCACATATAATAGCATAATCCATCAATATTCTTAACAAATATGTTGATGGACTAATAATTAAAATATTTGCAAGACATTAATTGGACGAGAAAATAGTATTTCTATTAAAATGTAATCAACAGAAGTGTATGAATGACAAACTTCCGTGTCGGCACGTTCAGAACCGAGAAACTAAGTCCCTTCCAGTTGAGCCTCCACCACTTCAATCCTCCACCAAAGACAAGTTCATATAAGAGAGACAATGAGGTTATCCATCAAATAGGGAAGAGCTTGGGGGCTGAACAATGTGTTCAGACTTAAAAGGACAAAGGGATGCAGACTCAATATGAAGTGAATAATTTCTCCAGAGTAACTTTTCTCTCAAAGTTGAATTCTTCTCCTCTTTTCCATGGATTGGATATGGCTCAATTATAGCCTTCCAATGGAGCTGAAGGTATGAGTGAGAACGTTTCAACTATATGGAAGGTCAAGGATCATGGATCTTTTGATGTGACATGGAAACCTGACACCATTTTTTAATTTTGGGCACACAACCCGATGTACGTGGGATTTAATGGTGAAACCTACGTATACACATGCTATATATCTTTTAGGGTGCATATATGTGGAAAAATACAATTTTTAGCTCTGGGAACTGCAAAAAGGGAATTCAAGTCTACATAGGTAAATTGAAAAGGCCTTCTGAGCAAGTTTCATGGGGTGAGACAAATATTTCTACAACACTTTGTCTTTGAATGATAAGCCAGGTTCTTCGCCAGAAAAATTGCACTATGACTATCAAAATCTATCCTTACATCTTGCTATACCAACCCAATACCTAAACATAATATTTGTCACCATAATGCTTCCTTACTTGAATGAGTGGCTGCCATGTATTCAACTTTTGTAGTTGAAAGTGCCACTATAGCATGTCTTTTTCTCATCCAACTGATTTCTCCTCCAAAAAGGTTAAACACATACTTGCTTGTAGATCTCCTACGATCTAGATCTCCAACCCAGTCTACATCCACAAAGCCATGTATGTCCAACACTCTGTCCAATATTGGTCTTCCTTGGTAGCACAATCCATATCTAGTAGTGCCATGCAAATACCTGAAAACCATTTTAACTGTTGTCCAATGCTCCTTCCCTGGTTTTGACATATACCTGCTCAAAAATCCCACTGCATGTGTAATATATGGTCTAGTACAAACCATTTCATACATCAAACTGCCAACTGCACTTGCATATGAAACATGAGACATGTCCTCCTCCTCTTCCTGTGTCTTGGGAAACTGATCCACAAATAACTTTACACCAACAGGAATAGGGGCCTTGACCGATTTACATTCCTGCATATTGTCTCGACATATTTTCTCTGATTTAACCAAAGTTTCCTCTTTTTACAATCTTTTTTAATTTCCGTGCCCAAAATGAAATTTGAATCACCGAGATCCTTCATGTCAAATTTAGAGGATAATTGAGTTTTCACATCCTGGGTAATCTCCTTGTTGTTTCCTACCAACAACATGTCATCCACATAGAAGACCAAATAAATCAAATGATCACCAATTAATTTAAAATACACACAATGATCCTCTTTGCTTCTTGTGAAGCTAAGTCCCAACATATAAGTATCAAATTTTTGATACCACATCCTTGGTGATAGTTTTAAACCATACAAGGAATTTTTCAACGTGCATACTAGCTCCTTCTTTCCCTTCACAACAAAGCCTTCTGGCTGTTTCATATAGATTTCTTCTTCCAGATCCCCTTGTAGGAATGATGTCTTCACATCCATTTGTTCTACATCAAAATCAAATGCAACAACAATAGATAACATAAATCTTATAGAAGTTAACTTGGCAACATGAGAAAAAATCTCACCAAAATAAATTCCCTCAACCTGGGAATAACCCTTTATTATTAACTAAGCTTTGTATTTCTCCACTTTTCCTTCTACATTCAACTTCTTTTTAAATACCCATTTTCCGCTAATGTGATTTCTTCCAGTCTACAACTCCACTAGATCCCAAGCCTCATTCTTATCCAAGGCTGCCATTTCTTCATCCATGGCCTTTTCCCAAAGCTTTCCATCTTCTGAATCCACTGTCTCCCTAAAATATCTAGGATCATCATCAATAATAGACAAAGAAAAATTTGAACGAAAACCACATGGAGTATACCTTTCCGATAGCCTTCTTTCTCGAACCGATCTCCTCAATAATGGAGTATGAGGATCTTCTTCTTTTGATTCCTGTTCTTCTGTAGAGTTTGATTCATCATCCTTTACATCAAACTCTATTTTCTCTGGTTCTTCCTTAATTGGTAGGACTTACTGTTTAAAAACATCCTCAATTTCTCTAAATACCACATCTCGGATATACACAACTTTCTTAGTTTCAGGGTTCCAAAGCTTATAACCTTTGAGACCATCTTTATACCCAATAAAGATACACTTTTAATTTCAACCTTCTTATCTAGCTTACTCTTGGTTTCCTTTGGAACATGGACATATGTTAGGTAGCTAGAGAGGTAGTGGGGGGGCCCAGAGGATCCATAATGATAATAGTGGAGTCCATTCAATGTAAGGTGGACTAGGTCCACTATATTATTAAATAAGGCCCACTATGATATTTAAATATAATAAATGGGTAGTTAGATATAATAAATGTAAGAGGAATTCTTAGAAGGTTCTACTTCTAGAAGATTCCTCCTCTAGAATTTTCTTAGGTGATGGTAGCACTATATAAAGGGGTTCAATAAATGTAATGGTATATGAATAGAAGTATTTTATTTGGATTGGTATCTCAATAGGAGGAATCCCCCTCGAAAAGGCAAGTGAACATGAGAGGATCCCTTCCATAATATGATCGATTGTATGGTGTTGCCCTACCTCAAAGGTTTTGATATAATAAAGTGGTGGTTTTCTATATTGTTCCATATATATTGTGTGTTGATTGTATTCATATATATTTAGTACTATTGTGGTATTTTGTATTCAGGTATTTGATACATAACAAGTGGTATCATAGCACTTTCCTTGGAAGGAAGTGTGGGCAAATATTTTTATTTTTTACAGATTTATTTTTTCAAAAAAAAAAGAGGTCCGCGACATTACGGATGATTTCTATATGTTTTGGTGAAAAATTTGAAATAAATGGTTGTATATCTAAGTTCCTCTCATAAAAACACCCAATTTAAAAAAAAATCGTCTGAAACGAAGTCCGGGAAGTCAAGTTATTTGCATTTTAAAATCAATAATTTTCAGGGTTTTTTTTTCGCAGATGACCACATGATTTTTTTGATTTCTGTAGCATCTGAGGCTGAATTTTTCAAAACAAACTGCAGATCCGAGTTCCTCTCACAATTTCACCCAATTTCACCCATTTAAAAAAAATAAATCCAAATCAGAGCTCTGGAGGTGAAGATATCGCTGATTTAAAATCAACTATGTTTTTGGGTTTTTCGTGACGGTGGCAGGATTGCAGAGTTCATAACTTTTCATAGGGTGCTCAGAGTTTTACCAGATCAATTCCATTGAATATATTATTTTAATAGATTTATTTTGGTATATTTTATGTGGTGTTTCCAATGCTATTTCCTCTCAAACCCTCGAATCAATTCTACAGATGACTGAAACATTCACAACCCAATTGTATGACACATTGCATGACCTTGTAGATGGTCTCAATTATATTTTTCATAGTATTAAAGATTCATTGTATATAATGCATGAGAGATTTCTTATGGTGGACATCAGGGATGGATATAATCAAGAAATTTATGCTTGGTATGATTTTGAGGCCAATTGTGATGATTGGTATATGGATAGTTGTCATTTCTGGGATGACAACCACTTCCATCTTTTATGTAATGACTATACTCAACCTTCTGTAGAGCACATCAATGTGACACATCATGAGCTATTTATGATTACTAGTGTCCAACCTGCATATTTTACAATGGTATTGTTCCTTCCAGATTCAACTTTGACCCTTTCCCACTATGTGGATGTATATTATTATTTGGATCCACATTATAGGTGTTAGTATTGGGAGCATAATTTTCAGTTGGTTATTGGGTGTCGATATCTTCCATGTGGAGTTCACATGAGCAATTGGACATGGGACCCTGGTTTACAATGGCGGTTGGACTAGTTCAACATGGTGGCTTCCATTTCTCAATGGGACCCCGATTCTCTAGTCTACTTCAACACTATGGTCCACACTTATCCATGGGAACTTGTTTCTCTAGTCTACTTCAACACTATGGTCCACACTTATCCACGGGAACCTGGTATATGGTTGTACATCAAGCATTGAGGACAATGCTTTCATAAGGGGGATGGAATATTAGGTAGCTAGAGAGGTAGTGGGGGGGCTAGAGGGCCCATAATAATAATAATGGAGGCCATTCCATGTAAGGTGGACTAGGCCCACTATATTATTAAATAGGGCCCACTATGATAGTTAGATATAATAAATGGGTAGTTAGATATAATAAATGTAAGATGAATTCTTAGAAGGTTCTACTTCTAGAAGATTCCTCCTCTAGAATGTTCTTAGATGATAGTATCACTATATAAAGGGGTTCAAGCAATGTAATGGGATATGAAGAGAAGTATTGTATTTGTAGCGGTAGATCAATAGGAGGAATCCCCCTCGAAGAGGAAAGTGAAAAGGAGATGATCCCTTCCATAATATGATCCATTGTATGGTGTTTCCCTACCTTAAGGTTTTTGATATAATAAAGTTGTGGTTTTCTATATTGTTCCATATATATTTGGTACTATTGTGGTATTTTGTATTTAGGACTTTGGAGCATAAAAACATAGGCCTCACAACCAAATACCTTGAGATGTGTGAGATAAGTTTTCTTACCAGTCCATACCTCTTGTGGAGTCTTTTCTTCCAGCACTGTTGAGGGTGATCTGTTGACTGGGTAACATGCAGTACCCATTGCCTCTGTCTAGAATTCTTTCCCTAACCCGACACCACTGAGCATGCACCTTTATTTTTCCATCAACTTCTTATTCATCCTTTCTATAGCTCCATTCTACTAAGGTGTAGATGGAGTAGTCTTCTTCCTTGCTATACCACACTTCTTACAAAATTCTTCAAATTCATTCCCGCAGAACTCTTCGCCATTATCTGCCTGTAACACCTTAATTTCGTTCTCTATTTGATTCTCAATAAGAGCCTTAAACTCTTTAAAACTATTAAATAATTCAAATTTCTTCCCAAGGAAATATATCCAAGTATTCCTCGAGAAGTCATCTATAAATGAGACACAGTACATAGATTTTCCCAATGATGGAATCGACGCAAGTCTAAACACATCACTATGAACTAGCTGTAAAATTACTTCTGCCCTCGTTGCACTAGAGGGGAATCTTACCCAATTTTTCTTCCCATATACAAAATGTTCATAGAAATCAAAATCCAAAAAGCAGTTAGACATACCTTTAACCATATGTTTACCGTGTAGTAGTCAAAGACCCTTTTCTTCGATATGCTTGAGTATTTGATGCCACAACATAACCTTTTCTCTAGAGACTGTAGGAGTTCTTTATTCTTCAACTCTAATATCAGTTACACTGGAACTATTACACCCATCACTAATGGTTCTTCCTTGTAGCTTATATAGAGTCCCAAACCGAAGTCCCTTCAACAACACCATTGCTTCTCACACCATCCTGCAGGTTTCCTTTTCAAATATTTTTTTTACCCCTACATCATCCATTTTGATTACAAAAATAAAATTTATGGCCAATTTTGAGATGTGCAGAACACCAGGTAGTGTTCTAATTCTTCCATCTATGAGCCTCAACTTGACTTTTCCTCAACCTACAATTCTGGTTGTCGAGTCATCACCTAGGAAAAAATTATCTCCATCATACCTTTTATATTCACAGATCCACTCCCTGTGGGGAGTCATATGAAATGATGCACCCGATTCAAGCAACCATGCCTCATGATCTGCATGTGTACTTGAAGAATCCAAGTACACATCCCCTCCATATTCCTTGGAGGTATTTTCTTCTGTAGAAGGTGATTCTTCATATCCCTTCTTTTTCTCAACTTTGGATCTACATTGCTTCTTGTAGTTCCCTTCTTTTCCAAATCTCCATCATACCTTTACAAACTTTTCGGGAGACTTATATATTCCGTTAGACTTGGATCTCCCACTTGAGGACTTAGATCTATTTATTTCCTGGGAGCGTCCTCTTGCAAATAATGCATCTGTGTTATGTCCTTCCATGTTCTTCCGTCTCATCTCCTCCGACAACAAGGATGAGACCACTTCATAAAAATTTAACGTAGTTGTATTAATACCTATGGCCACAACCAAACTATCCCATGAGTCTAGTAAAGAAAACAGTAAACTGATACACTTATCTTCATCCAAAATTTTAACTTCAACAAATACTAACTGACTTACCACAATATTGAAGGCGTTCAAATGATCTGCCACCGAGTCTCCATCTCTCATCCCCAGGTTATACAAATTCTTTCTCAGGAATAGATTATTACTAAGGACTTAGACTAATACAAATTCCCCAACTTATCCCATAAATATTTGGCTGTAGCTTCCTCTGACACATTCAATAGTACTGAATCTGAGAGACAAAGTTGGATTGTTCTCTTCACCTTCTGATCCAACTTTTTCCAATCATTTGTTGAAGTTGTTGAAGGTGCAGTACCTGGATCAACCATGATCCACTGATCTCTATCCACCAAGAGATCTTCCATCTTGAGCTTCCACAGCTCAAAATTTTTCCCATTAAACTTCTCGATCTCCATTTTCGAACTGATCGCCATTTCTTTTCACTTGAAAAATCAATACCATATATCTCTCACTGTAACAAGTCTTATCACAGTCCCGAGACAAACCCTTAACCACAAAGGTGTCCCCCTGAAGCCAACAAAGCTCTAATACCAAATGTAGATTTTAAACTTGTACAATATTTTACTGCAAACAAATTTTCAATAAAAGAATTGAAAATATACAATGGAAAATACACACATTACACAAATATTTTTCCCCTAGAAACCCAAACCGGGAAAACCAACATATTCTATATTCATTCATAGTGATACATTGTTTACAATACAATATACATATAGGAGCCAACGACATCCAAAAACCTAACCCAATGACCTGGATTAGTCAACAAACCTAATTCCTTAACCGAAAATAGAAACCATCGAAAAAAACCATGTGCCAAAAAAATTTCCAATAATGGACATGAAAATCGAGGCGACATGAAAAATGAAGCAAAAATGTGACACATTTCCCGAGGCAATTTTTTTTTCTTAGGGGAATTTCCCTCGAACCCCCGTGCAAGGGGGATATGACCCCCCTACAACCCTCCTTGCACACTCAACACAACGTATAAAACACTACAACTAGTCATCCAAAGAATATAACACATACCCAACAAATCCATCATAATCATAAATAATTCATGAACACTTATCTTTCTGGGAATTAATCACCAACTGGTTGTAAACAAAGGAAATTCCACCCTACCATAGGCTTTCTATTTCACTTTATCTCTCTACAATAGAGTCCACTCTTGAGATGATGATATGAATCGACAAGGATGAATTTACCTATGGATAACTTTATCTCTCTTCACATGGCCCAATTCCTAATATTTCACAGTCGGTAAACTCTTACAACTATCCCAACCCACCAACCCCCTTTCCCCATTAACATGCACAACCCAAGGAATGTAATCCCCTTCTCTATCTCACAGTGCTTTAGGATATCCCACTTCCCTCTAGGGATAAAACATAGATTGACCAATAAATCACACTGCTGGAGACTCTAGGGATTATTATCTATAATTAAGTTTACTCAACGACAACAAATTTCCTTACACATAGTCATAATTTCCCACATAATTTCATGACAACCACTTAAATAATTCTATTAAGACATTCATACAATATCTTAATCTCTAAGCTAAAAATCTAGGGATGAATGGATGTCAAAATACCCCTTGCATGCCCAAAAGTCACATATTATATTTGCATGCATGTGAGAGACCATGTTCCTTCATAATAAGCCAATGTATCTCTATTTTGACAACTAATACCAAGGCTAAGTACTCAGAATAAACATAAATCAAAGGCTTAAATGCCAATTTTAAAGAACATATGATAACAATAAAGTAATATTCTTCTTCCCCTTATCCCCTAATCCCCCTTTCATTCCCCTCTCGTGGAGTCATAGCCCCCCATTCTTTTATTCTTCTCCTTCTGCAACCGATGATGTATTTTTTTATTATCATTTACAGTACCATTTTACATATTACATTGTTTGTATTTTTATCCACTCATCAAGTACACACATACATTACTATTCCAGGGATCAAAATCGGGGGTATTTCATTCACCTCCCCATAGATTTTTCACTGTCCTCAGTGCACATCATCATTATATGCAATAAATTTTACATCAAAATTTCAAAACAAATGTGGGTACGCCTCTCGCATTATCTCCTATAGCTCCCATGTCACTTCTTTAGGGTTCTAGTGGGTCCATTGGACCTTTACTTGTTATATGAATTTATTCTTGAGCACCTTGACCTTCCTATCTAGTATACACATTGGTTGCATCTATAAGTCTCCTTCTAGTTCTACCTGAATCAAAATCTAGTCAATGACATGGTTAGGGTCATCCACATACTTTTTCAATAATGACACATGAAACGCATTATGTAATTTTATTGTAGCAGGTAATTCAAGCATGTATGCAACGTGTCCTATCCTATCAAATATCTCAAATGGGCCACAATATATGGTTGTTATCTTAGTGCAACTTCCTAACTCCAATGAAATTTTCTTTGGTTTCACTTTAAAAAATACATGCTTTCCAACATTAAATTCCCTTGGTGTCCTGCCTTTATGTTGATGTAGGAAAAATGTCATTTAAAAAAAATAAAGGTTACCCCCAATAAGAATTCTCAATCAAACTTCTCACCATTTGGAGTAGGTAACCCATCTAGATTCTGTCCCAACAACCATTTCTAGTTTTGGGTTTACCGGTTGTGGCCCAGTTCACCGATGAAGATTTCTAAGCTAAAAAATGAAATGCAACTAATCTAAAATGCATGCATCTGGATGAAACTAAGGTAACCAGAAATAAAACATAGAACCAACCATTCTCCTGTAAATGGCCCAGGAAATAGTTCACAAATCAGAGACATTAATATGAATAAATAATTGCAAACACATAATAGTCTAATATTTAAATAATCATTTACAGTTCTATGCCTATGAATTTAGACAAATATCCACTGAAGAATAGAAATAAGAATGCATCCACCATACATAAGAATAGTCTACAATATGAAGTACACCCTTACACAACTCGAGTACTGAGAAAAATGCAAAGGAATAGTCCACAATATGTCCAACATGCGAATTAGAGTTCTCCAGAAATAACTTGGCCAAGTTAGATTCTCCTCATTAAAAGTTTTAGTAATAGTACAAGAAATCTAAGAGATCCAAAATCCCTTTTTGCAAATAAAATCCCCATATTTATTGATATTCAACTTGACTCTTGGCCTTTCACCTTCCGCCCATGACCTTTCATTTACAAACTTTTGTCATTATCCTCTTTGTAATGATGAGAGAACAAGGACAACATAAATGTTTATAATTTAATGTATCATATGAAGTTACATTTCAAATTTTCCTTTTAGGGATGGTGGGCCATCATAGATTCTGGCTAGAGTGCACCTCACCCACCATGATGATTGGTCTGGACATTGGGAAACTATTCTCCCTCCAAGTTTGATATTCGACCAACATGGGATTCATAATTATTCTTCGACTATTTGAGTCTGATTCCATTTCGTTGCTCCTTTATTGTTGTGAAAACTATTGTTGTTGTTGCTTCTCCATCATCCTCGATGATATAACATATTTGCGAGGGTATTTCAAAATATTGGTATAATTCTTTGATGTGTAGATGATGTGCCTTCATGGTTTTCTCCCCTCACATGCTGCCTATCCAGATTGTTGAGTATGATCTTCCTTTAGCATTGGTACCTGACACCATTCAACATGCAATATATGAGTGACCATAGAATAATATTGAGATAAAATTTCAAAACCACACATTTGAACCTATATAAATAAAATAATAGCTAATTTGTAGTTCATGTATGCTTCCTTGTATGGTTCCTCTACTCTTGGTTGAAGTACTGTGTTCTCTAGGGTTTTTGTCGTTATGCCAGATATTAATCCTAAAAATGTGAACAATTGGTGATGAATATCTAAAATCATACAACTATGAAGTTGTGTATATTAGAAATATTTTTCCAACGGTATAAGGAACCTGTGAAACAAGTATCAGAGCCAAAAGTTATGACCAAAATACGAAAGGAAGTTTTGCAGGGTCCTACTCCTGTGTCGGCTAGTTAGGCACAAACTCTCCTTTGTATCAACAAGTTAAGAATGAAATCTCCTCTGTATTGACATGATGAGCGTGAACTATCCTCTATATCGACATGATGAGGACAAACTCTTCTTTGTATCGACAAGTTAAGCATAAACTCTCCTATGTATCGACATGGTGAGCACAAACTCTCCTCCATGTCGATAAGTTTAGCATGAACTCTCCTCCATGTCAGAAAGTTAAGAACAAACTCTCCTCTGTATCAACAAGTTAAGAATGGAGTCTCCTCTGTATCGACACAATGAGCACAAACTCTCCTCTGTATTGGCACAATGAGAACAAACTCTCCTCTGTATCGACAAGTTAAGCACAAACTCTCCTCCATATTGGCAAGTTAAGCAAAAACTCTCCTATGTGTTGGTATGTTAAGCACGAACTCTCCTCTGTGTTGGAAAGTTAAGCACAAACTCTCCTCCATGTTAGAGCACAAATTGAAAAATTTCTAAGTGTCCTTTTTATCGATAAGAAACAACAAGAGCTTGAGTTCAAAAGTCCAAAAATTTCTCATATGATGTCTCAATAAGGAACCATTTTTTGCAACAAGGAGAGCACAAGGAGGGGATTTTATTGATAGGCCTTACAACTTCATTCAATAATTTGAATAAATTCATGTTTAATTAAGGTTGTTGGCCTCCCATTTTGTCATGCTCAAATGCCATTTTTCTCATTATTATTCCACTGCAATACATAAACTTAGCCCCGTTATCCTATAAATCCATGATCCTAATCCTAAAACCTTGCAACAAGCAATCAAGAGGTAATAATTGCTTATTCTATTTTATTTCCTGATTTTTTGATAGGTTTTAATGATTTTTTGGAAATAATATTTTCCTATGAAGAATTTTAGTTCAGTTACAACACCAACTATGGAGTTCTAGTACCTAAGTTTAGATGTTTGGATATATGTGCGCACCCATGTGGAAAATGAGCAAATGGGTTTTGTAGATCTGGTTCCCAACATGGTTTGAGTCCTTTGGCTCGAGCTCTAGATATTCCATGAGAGCACCAGGCTCTGATAAAAAAACAAGGTCAAATCCTTCTAGTGCCCAAGAAATTCACGAGGGAATATTCCAAATGATAATGAAGTGTTATTCATATGCATTATGTCATACAAATAACAAGATATTGAAACCGATTTCATCACGCTCATCACAATTACTAAGTTTACCCAAGAGGATCGTGTGAAGCCAAACATGGCCGATATAATTGTTATCTTTGTTATTTTGAGCACTTTGGTTCATGAGAGTGCAGGGCATAATCTAATCACTTTGCTTGGGGTTTCTATATTTATGTAAATTATCAATGTAATGAAGAGTTAATTTGATACCATAGATATCAATTTTGGAGTCAAGAGAATCCTTGATTCATTGTTGTTATTACTCAAATTTGCTATATGTAATGGAGTGCATGCTATAATATCATACTCTATTTTAATACAAGAACTCATTTTATAACTTCATGGTGTTATATTGACTCTTCTACTATAAGTTTTAAGAGCTTTCTACCGGTTGGAAAGGGCCCACCAACTTGGGATGCAACGCTTGTGTTATATCAGTTCTAGAATAGTTTTATATGTTACAATGAGATTTAGTTTCGTATTGTTTATGTTCCATTAACGATTTCATGATTGCAATTAGATTTTAACATGTAAACGATTCATAGAATTAATCATTTACCTCTTGTTTACAACCTATGGTATTGAGAGTGATGAGATTGGTGGTCATCTTCGAAGATAACAAGTAACAGTGTTTGAACTTTCTCAAGGATAAGTATTGAAGGTTTTATGGTTTGTTGTTTCACTCAAATTGTAGTTAGTTCTCTGATTAATGCAATCTACAGATCCTTTATTAGATTACAGTTGCACAATTTCGTAAAGAGTCGATTCAATCACTAACAAGAGGACAAGAATACCTTGAGGTGAAGAAATTCCCTTCACCTTTTGGTCGTAATTGATGCTAAGGGATTGGTAATTGAAGTCTTTATTATTGTTTCAATAGATAGTTAATACAACACAATGAATGACAATTGAGTCACATCTGTACAAAGGCAAATTGATTGGATACAAGAGTGAAACACCATTATGTATTTGTCAGATTGTAAATTCAAGTGGTAAGATCCATCCCTCCTAAGCTTTACATTTGAACTGATAAATACAACTTTAAGATAAGTAGCACATGAATAGGAATTGGACATGTTTAAAGCCGACTGATTCAAATGGATGGTTCTAAGTAAAACTTGTGGTCATATTTTATTACTCTATTTCCTTTGATTATGGACAATAGGTAGGATTCTCATTTCATTCAAATTTAGCCTTGTATGAGAGAGCATTAACACTTAAGTTAACAAGTGAAAGATTGAATCTAGAGTTTTGAAAGGAGATTTGATAAGAGAAGTAGTCATTGGTCCTTGTCTTTAAGTCATTTACCAACATTCTGATTTGTTTTGTGTGTGAACAATTTAAACATCCATTGATTGAGAATTAGGATGAGAACATATCAAAGAACATGGTCATGCATAGATAGGAGATCTGTGCATGACATACATAGTTAATAAATTTTGCTCATACTTGATATCAGTCTTGTGGACAAAGTGAAGTTGTTCAAGATGATTTGATTACTAATTTCTTAGTGTTTTGATGAATGATTGGATTGTATTCTGGTTCACTTGTCTCCTAAGAAGTTAGATTACTTTAAAATTCAATATTTTACCTGCACATATTGTGTATACAAATCATAAGTTTACGAACTGGATTGACAAGTACATGGTGTATTAAAATAACAATTAATTAACCCAACATTTTTGGCACTGTTGCTAGGGAGTTGTTAAAAGGTAAATGGTAGAAGTATACTTTTAGTTATTTATTTCTATTTGGTTTTCTCACTACATTGTGGACTTGGTGGAGGACAAGATGATAAGACACAAAGGCACCCTCATTTCTGAATTTATGCAAGGGTTCTAGCTCGCCGCACTCACTTTAGTGAGTCTATCCAAACCCTTTTATGTCATGTAGTTGACTAATGATTAGGCCTAGAGATAACTGTTGGATTATTGAGAGGGCGGGGGGTGAATCAATAATAGCGTAATTATAATCCTTTTTCTTCAAATGTTATTTCAATGTAGAATTATTATCGAATAATGAGCAGTAAGAAATAAACAATCACACACATACACATTACACCAATGTTTTACGTGGAAACCCAAATTGGGAGAAAACCACATAATTTTTTTTCTTATATGTCTTGAAGAATTACATTCATTGGAAGCACCAACTTCCTTTGTTTTCCAGCTGCAACTGGAAGGAGGCTCCAACCTCCTAGTTTCTCAGGTTACAACCTAAGGGAAGCTCCAACTCTCCAATTATCTGGATACAACCAGAAGGAGGCTACAACCCCCAATGTTCTCTGGCTACAACCACCTATCCTTGCCCCATCCTGCCACCCTGATGTAGAAGTAGAATGATGGAACCACTGTCAAACTATCACTGTGAGATATATCGCTGTAAACTTGTACCAATAAATCTGAACCATGCATCAACCATGCATCAACCTGTACCTCAACTTGTAATCAACCTGTACCATGATAAACAAGTGCATCAACCATGCACCAACCTGTAATCAACCTGTACCATAAACAAGTGCATCCAACCATGTACCAATTATGTACCAATCATGTGTCAACTATTCATCAACTATGACTCATCAATATGTACCAACATCATCAACTATACACCTCATGTATGTGTGCCAACTCATCAACTACTTGTCTCAACCATGTACTCAACATGTACCACAACCAAAAT
>SNQJ01S0006482.1:510924-552145 GCA_010110895.2 Picea sitchensis
TTATGCAATTCCTCCAAGTGGCACTACTTGGAACCTCTCAGAAAAGGAGTTATAGCAAAAATGGCATACCTTGCTGAATTCTGGCTTATTCTAGAGAGTGTCCTTGTAGAGAGTGCCCCGCACAAAATGTTTGATGAAATTATCTGAAACTATTACACAGAATACTACAGCCTTTACCCTAATAGATACATTTGGTCTCACTAAATTTTTATCTGTTATGAAGAAGTTATGACGTTTTTACCCGAAACACCTGATTTTGACTAGTTTCAGGACTGTCCACAAATCCTATTTTCCATAGAGTGTAACTACAAAAATACAACGACCCACAAGCTGAATTTTTAATCACAGATACTTAGATATGTTGTCTCACTTGCATAGAAATTTGAATATCTGAATCATTATAGAAAAAAATTTATATCGAAAATGGTGAGATGACCTGAAAATAACATACCATAGAAAGCACCTTCAAAAGAATTTATCCTTCCTTGCATTTCGGCCTTCCTTTCTTCACTTTCCTCAGAATTTCGGCTAAGATATCATTGGTAAACCTCAGACACATATAAGATATTCAATATGCTCAAGTTTGATTAGATAGAGAGCCTTGCCTCTTATTTATACTCTCCAAATGGTTCATGAAACATCTTTAAGATTATGGGCCCCACTTTCCCTTCGCCCACTGGAGTTGGGTCCACTTCGTCTCTCTGTTAAAATTATTATTGAAATAATATTTGCCATTCTAAGTCACTTGACCTATTTTCCTTATTTTTTAGGGTTAACCATTTTCCATAAATATTTCTTCTTAATTTTGTCTGCCACTTTATCATTTCTTGATTTTGTCACTTCTCTTGATTATTTAAATAATCCACCTTGAATAAATAATATTAACCCATTTCTAGGTCCACTTAACCTATTTTCCTTATTTTAGGGTGCTCATTTTTCCATAAATATTCCTTCTTGATTTGTCACCTTATTTATCATTTCTTCTTTTTAGGTCACTTCGGCTTCTTTTGCACGGCTTTAGAGGGCTTCGAAGCCTTCGTGTGAGGAGTCCTTCAACTTGGTAAGGCCATAACTCTCAAAGCGAGAGGAGTTATGTGACATTCCCGCATTATTACCACTAGAAATGGCGACCAAGCGCCTGTCAGATGGACACCAACAATTCCTTGATCTTCATCTCGTTATATACGGCATGGGTCCTCAACCATTCTTCTAGGATAACTCCAATCCATTAAAGCGTCTTCCGTGGGGATTTACTTGCAGGGGACCACTTTGGAGTTCATCCATTTTGTACACCTTATCAGTAGCGATATTAAGATAATAATGAGAGCATGGGTACTCTAACCATTCTTCTAGGATAACTCAATCCATAAAGCGTCTTCCCATGATGGCCATGCTTAGAGATATTTTTTAAGGGGACCACTTTGGAGTTCCATCCATTTTATTTACCTTTGCATCGATTGGTTTCCACTTTGGACATATAACATTCTCATCAAAGGGAGTCATATCAATCAATTGCGAAATCAACCAATGACATCAATCAAACCAAACCATTTATCCAATGACATATGATCCAACAATCTCTCCAAGTGAAATCAAACCATTGGGCATCGAAAACCGACCAGTAATCAATAATAGCATGATCCACTTGATGATATTTATCTTCCTTCATTTTTTAGTTGTTTGAATTGACCCCTATGTAAGTTTTGGAAGCTTTGCTGCTTTGACTTTTGAATCTCCTTCATAAATATTTGACTTGTCCCAAATATCTTTAGCGTAGTTACAATGTGCAACTTTGGTGAATGTCATTATCGAGACCATTCAAAAGTGCATTTATGGCTTTGGAATTATTCTCACCAGCGAGTTTCAACTTTGCTTGTCATTTGTTGGTGGAGCGGTAGTCGCGTGTATCCATCTACAATTGATTGCCAAACTTGAAATCCCTATGCACGTATATATGCCTTCATCCTTATGCTCAAAAAGCATGCTTCTATCCATCAAAATGTGGTAATCCATTTTTATACGAGGTTGGTTTTCCTCCGTGATCGCCTTCCGATTGGTTAAGTTTACAGCGGAACACCTTTCTGATACCAATTGTTGGATTGAGGGAATTGAATCGATATGCGTAGTGTTATAATCATTTTATTCAAATGTTATATCAATGTAGAGATATTATTATCCAATAATGAGCAGTAGAAATAAAAAATCACACACTTACGATTGCACCGGTGTTTACATGGAAACCCAAAATCGGGAGAAAACCACATAATGCTTTTTCTTATATTAATGTTGAAGGAATTACATTCATTAAAAGCACCAACTTCCTTTGTTTTCCGGTACATAGCTGGAAGGAGGCTCCAACCCTAGTTTCGGGCTACAACATGAGGGAAGCTCCAACAATTGTTTGGCTACAGCAGGAAGGAGGCTACAACTGATGTTCTCCGACTAGCCGGAGGTGGCTACAACCACATCCTTGCCCCATCCTGCCACCAGTAGAAGTGAATGAGTGGAACCCTTTGTCCACTATCACTATAGGATATCTGGCTATGGCCTGTGCCAATAAATCAGACCATGCATCAACCATCAGCACGTATCGGCTTTATACCATAAAAAAGTGCATCAACCAGCCACCAACCTGTACCATAAACAAATTGCATCAACCATGTACCAAGTATGTATAATCATGTGTCAACCACTCATCAGCTATGACTCATCATTATGTAACATCATCAACTATACACCTCTTGTATATTAGCCAGCGCTCATCAACTACTTGTCTCAACCAGCATGCTCCAACATGTACTTTACAGCAAATCTCTCATCAATTTCATCATCAAAGTCTGATTTTTATCTTTGTAATGAATACGGTGTATACGATCGCATTCACGCAAACCTTCCTTAACTTTAAAAACAAAGGACTAGCATTTTCATCAAACTTTTCTTTAATCACGTACCTAGTTTTGGATTAGTCAACAACCCTAACTTGATAATCATAACTTTCAACCTTTAATGTATAAATATATGAAACTAATAAAATGTTCTTCAGTGTTTAATGTAATTCCTCCAAGTGTCACTACTTGGAACCTCTCATAAAAGGGTTATAGAAAAAATGGCGTACCTTGCTGAATTCGCCTTATTCTAGAGAGCGACCTTGTAGAGCGTGCCCATAAAAAAATATTTGATAGGAAATGAATAAAACTGTTTCACAAAATACTATAGACTATACCCTAGCCAACACATTTTGTATCACTAGAGATTTGGATCTGTTATGAAGAGGATATGATGTTTTGCCAAACACCTAATTTTGACTAGTTCGGATGACCCACAAACCCTATTTTCCACAGGTGTAACTCCCCAAATGCACAATGACCCACAAGATGAATTTTGTTTTAAAATACTTGGATATGTTTTCTCACTTGCATAGAAATTTCCGCGGTCTGAATCATTATAGAAATAAAGGTATACTTAAAGAAATGGGTGGTGAGATGACCTGAAGCTAACATACCTTAGAAAGAACCATCAAAATAATTTATCCTTTGTTGCATTTCATTCTTTTCTTCACCTTCATCAGAATTCCAGTTTATATATATTCTTGGTTACCTTAGACACATATATATATTCAATATGCTTGAGGAATTGTGATTCAAATGAGAGAGCCTTGCCTCTTATTTATACTCTCAAGTAGCTTCCTTAAAATATCTTCTAAAGGTCTTGGCCCACTTTCCTTATTTTTAGGGTTGGGTCACTTCTAATTTATCCATTAAATTTATTATTGAAATAATTTATTTTGGATTCAATTTGAATCTCAATACCTCATACTTCTAATTTATCCATTAAATTTATTATTGAAATAATTTATTTTGGATTCAATTTGAATTATAATACACTCATCACTTCACTTTATTATTTACCTTTTAAAATCTCTTAAACCACTTTGACTACTTTGACCTTTTGGGGCTTCTAGATGACATATGAGGGTCCCCCAACTTCGTAAGGCCATTACTCTCAAACCGTGAGGAGTTATGTGACATTCTACATACCACAAGAAATGGAATGACATGTACTATCCATATATATTAGTATTATCTGAAAATATATCATAATTCATACCGTTACCCATCAAACAAACTTGGGTCCATTACCCAAATCTGGGGTCTCCAACTTCTCATGGCCATAACTCTCTAACCGTGAGGAATTATGTGACGTTCCACATACCAACGGAAATGAAATGACAAGCACTATCCATATAGGTTATTTTACCTGACAAAATCACTTTCCTTCATCTCATTACTCCACAATTAAGCATGGGTTCTCTTACTCCACAAAGCGTCTTCCCGTGAGGGATTTCACCATAAGGGGACCACTTTGGAGTTCATCCATATTTACTTCTTATCAACCATGAAAAAAAAATAATGAATCATATTTACATCAAACAATATTGGTTCCATTACCCAAGCCTTTGTGATACGGGGCTTTCTTCAAGGGTTGACATCAATGACAACCAACCTTAATCAACAATAACAACGATATGTTTCTTAAATCAACAAGTAAGATTCCTGATGGTTTATTTGGTAGTACTAGAACCCCCTCTACTAATCCGACTGAAAGGTACATAGGTTGTTCTTTTCAGGAAGGAGAAGGTTCCACATTATAAGTGACTCTAGAACATACCACACCATAATCATGAACCACCATTGAAAAGGTGTATGAAGCACAAATAATTTTTTTGAATAAAGAAGACGAAGAAAACAAGATTGGTGAGCAGAATCCAAATATCGATCGAACATTGGAACACTCTGTTGATATGGAATATATTTCCAAACTCTTTGGATCATCCAAAAACATGGTCATATCAAAAATATAATATGTATTTGTAGACGTGATACCCGAAGCATATATTGAGGACACTTTTATTGTTCACCAAAATCCAATTAGTGAGCCAACCTTCTCTACGAATTGGGACAAGAAACCAAAGCTACTTGATTTTAGATTGTTTAGTAGCATGGTAGATAAACAGGAAAGAAAAGTGGAAGTGGAACGAGAAGTAACCTTTGGGTTCCCCATCCTTAATTTGGAACTAAATGTAAATATGAAGAATATTCCTCTGTCGGTATTGCTGAATTTCATAGGTACTATCACTGAATATTTGGGTGCCTTTTTATTTGAATTTGATATTCTGTGTTGATGTTATAATTATTTGGATGATGCTAAGAAATTAAAGTTATTTCCTGCAAATTTGAAAGATTTTTCGTTGAGATGGTTTGTGGGACTTCCAAAGTATTCTATTAAGTATTGGAAAGATATGAGAACTACGTTTCTAAAGAAATACAAATATTATTGTAGAACTAGAGACTCACAAAATGATATCTTGAAGATGTAGAGATAGGATGAGGAAAGTCTTGAAGACTACATTGAGATATTCCTATACAACCTTCAGAAGACTAAACAAAGTACCTTAAACAATGCTACTGTTAGAACTGATTTTCTAAAGGGGATACATGAAGAGTATATAGAAGTGATTAATATTATGGATTCTGATGATGTTTCTCACTTACCATTTGCAGAAATTTGTGATATTTTGCAGGAGATATTCACGAAGTAGAGGAAAATTTGGCAAGGGAGTAAGAGATACTTTAACAAGAGCTAATAAATCTATTGTAGGTGGAGTGACAAGGATTTATCTATGATCTAGATGGATCTAGGGAACATCACAAAAGTTTTAGAAGTATCCCAGGATGCTCAGAATGGCCTCAACAGACAGAGAAAGGACAAATATTCAAAGTTCCTAAAACTTAGTGAAAATGGTATGAATGCAAAGAGCCTGTTGCAATATTTCTAATGACGCAAACAACTCGTCAAACCGAGTTACAGTTTGAAATATATTCATGGTCAAAGTTGCGGTCAAACAGGGCCAGTGAATAGGGGCCACATCATCATCTGTACTGCTGACGTCAGTAGATGACATGGTAGGGTGATGTCAGCATGATGACCAATGACTTCAACATGCCATGTGGTAGCACCATAAGCTTCCATGTGTCACTCGCCAATAGGCTTTTCACGGGTCCATGTGGACCAGTAGAAAAGTGCCACATGGCACCCCCAGGAGATGCCACGTGGCACCACCTAGGAAGCACCATGTGTCAGGTATGGAATGATGGGGTGATTGATGTCAGCATATAGGTGGACTAATTGATGGGAACCACATGGCCCAATCAGTGGGTGACACATGGCAACCCTGAAACACCCAATATCAACCCGTGAACGAATTTTGAAATTAAAAAAATGGTAGGTCCGCCAAATCTAGTAGACTACGCCAATTTTAGCAACAGTTGGAAGGAATTATAGACTCCTCTAAAGTTAGAGGGAATCATATATTGCAATATATATATATATATATATATATATATATATATATATACAACCAACACACCAAAATGGATTCTGGTGGGATTCGACCGTGGAACCTCTACCGATGCCCAAGCCTTAACAATTCCGCCCACAACCAATGCGCCATGGGTACCTCTTGGTACATCCAATCATGGATATTATTTAAAAGGTGATTTTTGCTAATGCATGGGGAGAGGGAGTGCGCCAGTTCGCCCAGGTCCGTATCGGGCACAAATTTCTATGCAGATGACAGTGCATTAATTGCACAGGGTTGCATGCAAATCGAGATAGAGGTCCAGAGGAGGCCTGAAGGTGCCTATGTTTGATGGAGAGGATTTTATAGTTAGTTTTAGGTAATTCAGGGATAAAAATCCAATGGCGAGGTTAGTTTTTGCAACAGAGCTTCATATCAACAAGCTAAGTTCTGGATAAGCCAATGTAAGCATGCTTTTCATTGTGTTGTTTTTTCATTAAATGTTACAACATAGCATGTGTGTTATAGGTCTGAAGGAGCATGGAGAGGTTGCAACAAGACAATGTTGCCATAGGGGCAAACCTAGAGTTCAACGCTACAACAATGCACCAACAAAGCCCTAACTACCGGCCCTTTCGACAACACCTGTGAAGAAGGTGAAGTCTCACTCGAGGTAGAGGCAGGGGTGGTTGCAAGACTTAGGTGTCTGCAACCTTAGCTAGGACACATATATGTGATTATAATACTTAATAGAGCACTTAGCACCATCAGTTTGTTACTATTTAACCAATATCTACTTCGCGGATAAAATAGAGCATCACATCATTCACCTAGATCTAATGTATATAAGCACTTAGCATAAGGGATTAGATAAGATCTAGCAGATTCAAGCACTAAGCAAGTTCAAAGGAGTCCGATCTAGAATCCATATTCATCATAAGCACAAAGCATAAACAGATCTATATATCGATCTATATCAAGCACTTATCAAATAACACATAAAAACATTAGAACATCACACATAGCATAATAACACAGTATTTACATGGTTCACCCCCACCCTGGGGTTACATCCACCAACTCTTCTTCTTTGTTAGCTTCAATCAGTCATCTACATGCATAGATCCATAAAAAACTTACTCCGCATAGGACAGAAGATCTGCGTATCTCACTAGATCCTTCTTCCTTGTGTTACAACACAAAGCCTTCACAGTCTCTTACAATGACTTGCACTTAGCTTTGCAAGTCTCATATAGTATGCACACAGCCTTACAATTCTTGATCACATAGATCCAACTCTTAGCACTTAGTCAACTTGCAAAACTCTTGCGCACTATTCAACTACTTCTTACATTGCCTAGCCTTCTATTTATACATACCAAATAGGCCTAAACATGGGTAAACCCATGGGCCGACATCCCATTCCTGTTACATATTCTCAAATCCAAAAAAAGGACCCAAAAAGAGGCCAAGATTATGCGATCTCTGCTTCGTCTTGCGCTCCATCTTCGACAGGCCGTCAAAGTCCCAAAATAGGTCAACATGACCAAGAATCTCCCAAAACTTGGTCAAGGGTCAATAGGCCCCCAACACTCACATGTGACTCATCCCGAGTCACTCTAGTCTGACTAGTTCTGCTTCAAACACCTCGATCTTGGCTCAAGATGCTTCGACTTGCTGCCATGCCACAACCTCTTGTTCCGCGAACTCCTAGATGACTACATCATTGATCGGTCCCTCTAGACGATGTTCAACTGTAGTGACAACCTTCTCTAGTTCTTCTTCTTGGCCTTCTATCTCTATAAACAATTGATATGCCTTATCTTGCACAGGTTGGAGTTTTTGAGTTTCCTCCATAAATCTTCTTTGGATAGTATGGATTTGCTGCTGTGTAGTGCATTCCTCTTGGGAGTGCTTCATTCTTTCCACAACTGACAGGGACTTCAACTGCGCCTGTATATTTTCGGCTTGATACTTCGCCTCTTGGAGCTGCGACTCTAGTGCCTTCAGTTCCGGGTTCTCCGTGAGTTGTTCATAGGTCTGGTCACTGTGATCAGTGAGGTGATTACATTCCAAGGTAAGAGCCTTGAGCCTTTCAACTGCTCTCTTGGTGGTTGCTTCCCTTTGGTCTCTTACATCTTGTGGGGTCTCGGGTACTGTGTGTAGTTCCAAGTCTGCGATGCATTGCTGTAGCTGCTGGATCAATTCTTCAAGTTGCGCTGCTTGTTGTGGAACTTGATATTCGACCTTTACTTCTACGACCGTCAGAGAGCGAAGTTCTCTGTTGACCATTTCCTTTACTTCAAGTTTCTCCGCGAGCAACTATTCCTTTTCTTGCTGTAGTTATGATTTTTTTCATCAAACTTCACTTGGAGAGAAATCTTTTCCCATTCTACAACATTGCATTGCTCTACTAGTACCCCTTCTACTTGTGTCAAAGCCTGGGTGGCTTGCACTATTTCTTCCTGTGCTCATCGAAGGCGAGCTTCTACTGTATCGGCTAAGCGATGGAGTTGAGATGGCTCATCTCCCAATTCTGGCTCTCCTGGCGTAGTGGAGACCGTGTGGCTAGACTGTAGGGCTTGATGTACCCCTCAGTGTTCAGTCTCAATTCAATCATACAACTTCTATTGCTTTGCTTCTTGTTTCTCTGCTATTTCTAGTGAAGCATCCTGTAGGGATGCTAAGAGGAAATAGAAGTCATCAGAGGTGAGGACGGTCTGCATATTGGTCATGGTGGCCTTCGCTTTCTTCTGAGAGGAAGTTTTTAGAGGTGAACCTTTCCTCTTCTTCAGGGGATCAACCTTGTCTCCTTGCTTTTGTTCAACTTATTTTTCACCTAACTCTTCGCCATCACCTCCTTGCTCTGGTGAGATGGAGGCAGTCTTCACAGATGCGCTATCTAATTCTTGGACCTCTTCAATTTTCTTTGCCCCACTAGGTCTGGGTGTATCCTGCGCAGTTTCTGGGCTATCGATGCTTGTACACCTGTAGACATCGACATGACTCTCTTAGTCATGAGGTCGATCAAAACTTCTTCAACAATTTTCTTGGAAATGCTCAACTCGTCTGACATACACACTTGGGGTTAATGATCTAATATTTGGAGGGTAACTTAGACACTGCAATAGGATAGAGGGAAATAACACAATGACCACTGTGTAAAATCAACAAGTCTGCGAGCTCAAATTCAAGATTGGAAAAAGTGTTCTCGGTGCATGGCGCGATGGGATAAATAGGTAACTCGACAACGGGTTGCTTGCAACGGGTATGAATCCTTCATTAACTTTGTTCTTTCCATTATGGTGCGGTCCCAACAATTAGATGGCGAGATGTCTATCCATAAATGTCTTTCTACTCTTTCGGAGCATTGGTCTAATGGTTATAATGTCCCCAACAACTATATTGCTTCATCATGGTGAAGTTCCATGTGTCGTTGTTCTGATATCTCGATGAAGTTCTAGTTTTGCAAATTTCCCTTCTGCAAAGTTTCCTCTAGAACCTTCTGCAACTTGTCGATCTTATCTCTCTTCTTACTTAGCTTTCTAGCCTTCTTCCCAATGAGATTCATCTCGATATGCCTTTTTCCATTATGATTCTTATATTCTTTTGACATAGTGACTTCACATTGTTGAGATCCTTTCCTAAGATTTGTGGGTGATCCTTCTTCTTTATCTAGAATAGGTACTTCAATCTTCAGTGGTTCTTCTAGTGTTCTTGCAACTTCAACATCTGGGTCTCTAGTGTTAAATGGTTTTGATCTGTTCTTCTGTTCTTCAATCAAGTGTGCGATCTCTCTATTCATGAATTCTTTTAACTCTTGCTTCTTCTGTTCTAAAAATTTCTCTTCTTCTTGCCTTCTGGCTTGATCTCTTTCAATCCAAGGTTTTCCTAGTAGCATGGTAAATGGGGCACTGTTCTCAATAAATTTAATAATCTCAAAATCTTCCTATGTCGAAGTTCCATTGGCATTCATAGGTATTCGGGTGAGCTTTCCACATAGGTTTATCAACTTTCCTTTGAATATTCCTATTCCTCCTAAGGAAGGAATCATAACAGGCCTCCCTATAGCTTCCCAAGTTCTCTCTGTCATGATATTCACCTATGTTTCTTCATCGAGAACATAGTCAATGTCGAAGTCTCCTATTCTTGCTTCAAGGCATTCTTTTTCTTTGAAGATCCCTGATAATATGACATGTCAGTGATCATTCAAGGTGCAATACTTTCTCTGATTCTTCTGGGGATTCTATCATAATCTTAGTTTCTGGATCTACCTTAGGGTTTTTTTGTCTCATGTTCATTCCTTCAAGCTTAGCAATCATCCTAGGACAATCCAATACTTCATGGTCCATAACTTTACAATAAAGACAACTGGGTCTTTTCCCAGGGCATTCCTTAACAAGATGTCCTAGTCTTCTGCAACTGTAATAGAGGGTTAATCCTCTCTTTCTTTGAAATGATCCCCAACCTTTCCTGTACTGTGCACTAGGATCATGGTAGCTAACCTGCAAAAAATTATTTCTAGGATCTTGCATACACTTATTAGTCCAAACATTCTTTCTATGCACAGGTATAACATATTTTTCACTATTCTTATAAGATCTATTCATAGCAAACCTTCTTTCATCTATGAATACCCTAGTTTTCAAGATAGGATAGAATATATCAAATATACCTAGATCCATGCTTTAGAAACAAAAATTTCCACTTATCTTACTTCTGCAGAGCACAAAGCTTTCAGATCTAGAACTTTTCAATATTGTTGCCTTTATCAGAGAACAAAGCTTTCAGATCTTACCTCTTTTAACCAAAAATTCTCACTTTTTCCTTTATTAGAGCACAAATCTTCCGGATCTTACCTCTTTTCTTTAGATCAGACTTCTTTTCCTTAGCATAGAGCTTGCCAAACTAGTAGAGTACTGCACACTAGAGCAACAGATCTACGCACAGAGCTTTCAAAATTTCAGGTTAGATCTTTGCACAAAGCTTCTTCTTCCTCAGTTCCCAACAATCACAGTTTCAGGTCCTGACAACGAAACCATTTGTTGGCACAGGGGCAGACCCAGGGTTCAACTCTACAACACACCAACAAAACCATAACTACCAGCCCTTTCGGCAACATCTGCAAAGTATATGAAGTCTCACCCGAGGTAGAGGAAGGGGTGGTTGCAGGACTCAGGTGTTTGCATCCTTAGCTGGGACACAGATATGTGATTATAATACTTAATAGAGCACTTAGCACCATTAGTTTGTTACTATTTAACCAATATCTACTTCACGGATAAAACATAGCATCACAACATTCACCTAGATCTAATGTATATATTCACTTAGCATAAGGGATTAGATCAGATCTAGTAGAGTCAAGCACTAAGAAAGTTCAAAGGAGTCAGATCTAGCATCCAGATTCATCATAAGCACAAAGCATAAACAGATCTATCTATCGATCTATATCAAACACTTAGAAAATAACACATAAACACATCAGAACATTTCACAGAGCATAATAACACAATATTTACGTGGTTCACCCCCACCCTGGGGCTACATCCACCAACTCTTCTTCTTTATTAGCTTCAATCAGCCATCTACATGCACAGAGCCACAAAACCCTTACTCCACATAGGACAAAAGATCTGCACAGCTCGCTAGATCCTTCTTCCTTGCGTTACAACACAAAACCTTCATAGTCTCTTACAATGAATTTCACTTATCTCTGCAAGTCTCATACAGTATGCACGAAGCCTTACAATTCTTGATCACATAGATCCAACTCTTAGCACTTAGACAACTTGCAAAAATCTTGTGCACTATTCAACTACTTCTTACATTGCCTAGACTTCTATTTATACATACAAAATAGGCCTAAACATGGGTAAACCCATGAGTTGACATCCCATTCCCATTACATATTCTCAAATCCCAAAAAAGGACCCAAAAAGGGGCCGAGATCCCATGATATCTGCTTCATCTTGCCCTCCGTCTTTGACAGGCTGTCGAAGTCCCAAAATAGGTCAACATGACCAATAATCTCCCAAAACTTGGTCAAGGTCCAACAAACAAGAAGATAAGATTATTCCTTCTATCTCTTATTTTCTTCTCTTCTTCCACATAAAACCAATCAGGTACATGTGACAGAGAAATTGTGGCACTTGCATGATAAGTGGCCAATGAAGCAGTTCTAAATCTCGTAGTTTTAGGATATTTGTATGGGCTACATATATGCCTGGATCTGAGCAGTATATCTAAGGCACTTTGTGGCTCCATGATGATGAGGGTCATCTTTTATTCTTCCTCTTTTGTGTATTGAGTATGTGGGAATGATGTCCATTTCAGCATCATGGATGCCTCATGAGCACGAGAACTTATGAAGCTTGTATACATTCCTGATCACAATCCGATCTCTTGTTTCCATCACCGAAAAGGGACTTTGGCCTTACAACTTGTAAATAAGAGACATCATTACATCGAGGAGAATAAAGCAATCAAGATTTGGAGCACGACCCAGAGACGTAGCCCACATCGGGTGAACTTCGTTATCAAGGGAAGTGTCATATCCATTATGTGTATTATGTTATTATGTTGTTTTTCTATGAATTTCCACACATAGGGTATTAAATGCAAGAATGACATATAACACATAAGAAAAAAAACTAAGGAGATTTTATTCATTTTGGATTCAATCTTATAAGACTTCAACTTTACCTTTAATTGAAAATTGCTCAAGTAAAATGATCTATCACTAACCCTTTTGAAGGAGTGACAAAATAAACCAATTATTGGAAACTAATCACCCCCGGGTTCAGATCATGTGGTATCAAAGAAGTCTTGATATAGATTGCAGGTGTTGAAGCTAAGAATGGCAAGATCACCAAAATAGTTGTGGTTCGATGAGCTTCAAGAGCTCAACCAAATTCTTCAAGCAGAGAATCATGGATTGAAGACATTGTTGCATGTTGCAAAAGAAGATAAACAAAGGTTGCGAGAGCAGTTGCAAGCCATGAATATGTAGACATGGGAAGGCTCTATGAATGAGACAGTGATAAGACCATTATGTGACCATGGCAGCTGCACCAATTATGGGTATGAGCATGACAATGCAAATGCATGCACACTTTGTCAAGCAAATGAATATGACCTACATGAATCCAGAAACCAAGGAGGATTCCTAGAAGCATCTTCCATTGATCCTTCTCACCAAGAACAAATGGACACATCTCAAGAAGTAGGCCAAGAGTCCTAGTTCGAGATGGAGGTAAATAAACCATGTGTAGTTTCTTTCTTGATTGATGCTGATGACTCTTTTGAAATCATTGAACAACATGCTTCTTGCATTAGCTTAAAGTTGATGAGAAAAATGGGATATGAAGGAGGAGGCCTTGGAGCCAATGGCCAAGGTATTGTGGATCCCATCGGGGCAGTGGTATGGCCTCGATATGCTGGGATAGACTATGTCCCAAAGGATGTTGGAGAAAGCTCCAAAACCATTTAGGAAGAAGACCCCAGGACAATTGCTAAGATTCTAGAAGTCAACAGTTCATCAGGATATGAAATTGATTTCGTGCAGGCCGGGAGCATAACTTCTCATGATTGAGGATTTGATACATCTCCAGGGAGAGATGAGCATCACAATGAAAAAGTTGATACCAACTCTTCTTTCCAGTCTGAATCGAGAGGAAACTCACCGAGGTATAAGAAATATAAAAACTCTAAAATGCCATTTGATTATAAGCATGTTAATCATATAAAACATAGCTTGTGGAATCAAAGACCATGCACTTCTTGTGGATTGAATAACCACACATTATCCTAGTGTTTGAAGAGAAAATCCTTGTGAAGGAATGTTATGGAAACTAGGAGAAGGACAAGGATAACAAATTTATTTCCACACACGGACAAGAGCAGGGGAAGTGCACCTCTGATGGAGAAAAACTACTATAGCCATTGTAGAAGAGATGGACATCATGAGGCCACTTGTTGGGTCTTACATTCAGATATATGACCAAAGAGGAACAAGAATACCAAACATACACCTCCGAGGGAGACGATCAGTCAGGAAGTGCTGAGGGGAAATCCACCACCAGAAGGAAACCAACTGTCAGAGAAAGGACAACTCGGTAAAGAGAACATTTTCGACATAATGGATGAATGAATGGGGAAAATCCTTGAGTTAGTCGAGAGTGGTCATATTTGTAAATCACATGTTGTGATTCAGACCCCATAGAAGGGTATTATGTAAAATTGATAATTGTTGATCACTTCTTTTCTGGCACATGTTGATATTGTTAGGCCTTGTGAGGTAGTTTGGGTATGGGTTTCTTATTGTAAGTCAAATGGACATGAAAATTATAATGTAAATACTTTTGGGGAACAAAAGTCCTTTCAGTTGGGAGGCATGATCCAGATGCATCTAGGGAACATCACAAAAGTTTCATAAGTGTCCCAGGAGGCTTAGAATGGCCTCAAGACATAGAGAAAGGGAAAAAATTCAAAGTTCCCAAAACTCAGTGAAAATGGCATGACCGTGAAGAGCACGTTGCAATATTTCTAACGATGCAAAAAACTTGTCAAACAGAGTTACAGTCTGAAATATATTCACAGTCAAAGTTTATGTCAAACAAGGCCAATCAACAAGGGGCCACATCATCATCCATACTACTGATGTCAGCATGACATCAACAACTAACATGGAAGGGTGACATCAACACTATGGCTGCTGACATCAGCATGCCACGTGGAAACACCGAAAGATGCCATGTGTCACCTGCCATTGGGCTTTTCAGGGGTCCACCTGGACCAATAGAAAAGTACCACATGGAACCCCCAAGAGATGCCACGTGGCACCACCTAGGAGTCACCACATGTTAGGTATGGATTGATGTCAGTAGACAGGTGGACTAATCAAAAGGCGCCAAGTGGCCCAATTAGCGGGTGACACGTGGCACCCCCGAAACACCCAATATAAACCTGTAAACAAATTTCGAAATTAAAAAAATGGCGGGTCTGCCAAATCTAGCGAACCACATCAATTTTAGCAGCAGTTGGAAGGACTTACAAACTCCATTAAAGTTAGCGGGAATCATAAATCGCAATATATATATATATATATATATATATACACACAACCAACACACCAAAATGGATTCCGATGGGATTCGACCCTAGAACCTTCGCCGATGCCCAAGCCTTAACAATTCTTCCCACAACCAATGCACCACGGGTACCTCTTGGTACATCCACCCACATATATTATTTAAAAGGTTATTTTCACCAATGCATGGGGAGAGGGAGCATGCCAGTCTGCCTAGGTCCGTACCAGACACAATTTTCTATGCAGATGATAGTGCATTAATTGCACTGGGTTGCACACAAATCATTACAGAGGTCTAGAGGAGGCTTGAAGGTGTCTGTGTCCGATGGAGACGATTTGACAGTCATTTTTAGTTAGTTTGGTGATGAAAATCCAATGGCGAGGCCTGTTTTTGCAACCGAGCTTCAGATCAACAAGCTAAGTTCTGGAGAAGCCAATGTAAGCATGATTTTCATTATGTTGTTTTGTCATTAAATGTTACAGCATAACATGCATGTTAATGTCTGAAGGAGCATGGAGAGGCTACAACAAGACAACAATATAAACTTATTCCTTCTATCTCTTCTTTTATTCTCTTCTTCCATATAAAACCAATTAGTTACATGTGACAAAGAAATTGTGGCACTTACATGATAAGTGGCCAATGAAGCGATTCTAAATCTCGTAGTTTCAGGATCTTTGTATGGGCTGCATATATGCTTGGATCTGAGCAACAGATCTAAGGCACTTTATGGCTCCATGATGATGGGGTCATATTTTATTCTTCCTCTTTTTTGTATTGAGTATGTGGGAATGATGTCCATATTAGCATCATGGATGCCTCTTGAGCATGAGAATTTGTGAAGCTTGTATGCATTCCTGATCACATTCCGATCTCTTGTTGCCGTCATCGAAAAGGGACTTTGTACTTACAACTTGTAAAGAAGAGACATCATTACAATGAGGATAATAAAGCAGTCAAGCTTTGGAGCATGACCTGGATATGTAGCCCACATCGGGTGAACTCCGTTATCAAGGGAACTGTCATATCCATTATGTGTATTATGTTATTATGTTGTTTTTCTATGAATTACCGCACATAGGATATTAAATGCAAGAATGACATATAACACATAAGAAAAAAAACTAAGGAGGTTTTATTCATTTTGGATTCAAGCTTATAAGACTTCAACTTTACCTTTACTTGCAAATCGTTCAAGTAAAACGATCTATAACTGACCCTTTTAAAGGAGTGACATAATCAACCAATTATTGGAAACTAATCACCCTGTTATTGCAAGAGTTGGTTCTAGGCTGTAATAGAACCAAGCCTTAGCACATTTTAAATGAAATAAATTTTGTCACTCAGACTTGACTTGGGTTGCATGCAAGTAAATTCTGAGATAACCTCGAACCATTTTTGATTGGAAACTGCCCCTTCCAACCCAAGACGGATCTCTCGAAAATATGTCACAATAGGATATTCAATAAGCTTAACAGTGGGTAGATCTGTGGGTAACATAAAGTTTTGGGTTTTTAGGGTTGGTGGGTTGGACCAGGAGGTAGTCCATTGGGAATGGAGTCAAATGATCAAGAAAATAATAAGAGTGTTTCGGCGATGGAAATCCATGAAATAGAGGCGAGGTAGAAGTTGATTACAGAGAGAAGGATTTATAAAAGTATGGCAGCAAAATAGAGAGAAAACATATCAAAATGCAAGGAGCACTTAGCAATGATTTAATTCCAAGCATACATCAGTGGAAAGAGATGGTTGGGACAGAGCATCTATCCAAGGATGAATTCTGAACCTTCAGATATCTACAAGAAACAACCTATAACATGTTCTGCAATAGAGAATCTAACAAATATATGAATTCCATTACAAACACAGTCACAAATCGGGAAGAAAATGGAAATAAAACCAAGTGACATGATGTGAGAACGAAGCAATAAGACATTCTCTGCAATTAAAATCACAAGAATCTCTGTTGTAGATCGAAAATGACTTTGCACTCTTATATTAAACATGAAAGAAAAAGATTACAGTCCTAGGAGTACTAATACCCCCCCCCCTTTTCCTTTTACAAATATGTCTCATATATGTATTGAGGTTGAAATCTTCTCTAATCTAAAAGATAACAACAGTTACAACCAATTCTTGAAACTTTCTGCCATAGAAAATGGGCCAAACTGTAGAAAACTAGGGCTGCGGTTATGGATCTATATCTCTTGAATCGTGACAGATGTGTATAAATGAAAAGAGGATTTTTTGAATATGTTTATTCTGAGCAAAAACCTCTCTCAGTTCCCTGAGACCCCTTTTCATTTTCCCCAAATCTGCATTTAACAAACATGTGTCAAAACATTAAAATATGAAATCCAAAAATTAGGGCTCAGAGATGGATTTGATTCTCCCAATATGTGACACCTGTAGGAAAAATGAAAGAGGCTAATGATATATTATGTGATAGGCACAAAATCCTCCAACCATTTCTCAAAATGATACTCTAGTCGCTCAGAATCCTCATTTGAAAATGATGGCTCAACACAATAAAAAATGCCACATTTCTGAAAATGAACCTCATCTTTCAGGGGTCTTTTGACTACCTTACCAAGCTCAAAATGAAATTCTGAAGACACCAATGGATAGATTAGGATTTTTATATGTCGATCGACTATTCGAACGCGAAAAACGACCTCTCACGGCTGAGAAAATTGCATTTTTCTAAAGCCGTTTTGCATATGACTGGAGTCCCGATTTCGGGTTTTGGGGATTTGGGGAAATGAAGCAGTGGTTATTAAAATCTCCACGTCGGCCAAATCCCCGATGGAAAACTCCCCGAAATAGATTTTGGATTTTACATTGCACTCTTTCGGGCCTTCAGGTTTCAGGTAGCATGTCCTCAAGAGTTATGACATGCAAGGAATCTCGAATCGCGAAATCACGATGGGATTAATTAGATGATAATCATTTGTTTTAATATCTTAATTAATCATGATTAGAAATTAATATTTAATCTTTCATGGATTTAAGTGTTGGGACTTTGATAATACTTGATGCGAGAAATCCCTAATCACGAAATTACGATGAGATTTATTAACGTTAATATTTCTTAATCTTTATTTGACCTGGCTTATCCTTTAATACTTTAGTGAATTTAGGGATCGAGGCTGTAGTTATTAAAATATCTACATCGGCCAAATCCCCGATGGATAAAAAACCCAAACTTGTGAGATTTTTCTCCATGTGGATTAATGCTCGGTGTATGCGGTCATTCCACTGCCAATGCTTCCATTCGTTCTCCTTGTGACTCAATGCTCGAACATATGGTACATTTCTTTGATTCTCACGTGAACCTTGTCTTTGGATTTTTTGTGAGTTGGCTTGTGACTGTTATATTGTTGTGGCATTTGGGGCTGATTTCGGCATTATTTGACTGAAGATGACAGGTAGAGAACATTCAGTGATGTGTGTGACAGACAGATGGTCGTTTTCTCATATCTACACTTTCGGTAGTTAAACACTATAAAGTTTTTCTCTCCTAAGCTACCGAAAGCCAAAATTTCAATATTGTTACAACAGAGGCTCCATCTAGGGATGGTGCTTTCCTGCAAAGCGCCAAGAACAGTAGACCATGTGCCTTCATCCATTGGGTGACCTGAAATCATCCTTATCAAACTCTGAACTCTATCGGTTTACTTGCACCTTTCTGAAACAAAAAACCTCTTATGCATTCATTGGGTTATGGAGTCATAATGTCTTAAATCAAAACCATACAGGATGCCAAACTGAACTGGAAACGTACTTAAAACCACTGTTGTACTCTAATTCTCAAAGTCAAGCTTATTTATATACACCACCTACTCTAATTGATATCACTATTTTTTTTCAAGTATAGGAAAACTTCCAAATCAACCAAGCGAGTATCTGACTAACAAACTTTATTATACTTCCATCTTTGAGAAAAAGGATGACAGGAGCAACTACAAATTTCAAAACATGCCCTGGGAGCAGGTACTTATAGTTTTGAAATTCAGACTTCAAGAAGTTGGAAATAACAAATTCAGTCCCTCATTTTGACTCCATATAAACTTCTACTGGAATGTAGAAGGGAAGAGATATACCACTTTCACAATTAATCCATACTTCCTCCTATTGGACAAGCTCTCTGAAATGTTTTTGCACACTTTTTCCACTGCTGATGTTTTCTTCCACTGGTGCAAAAATGTTGCATTGAAACTTACTGGTCTGTTTCTCAATGGTTGCTAAACATGGAGGAGAGATCAATTGTTTCAATAACCCCTCCTTATGTCCTTCATCTATTGTCCAAAGATCTTCTTGGTAGCTATCATACATAGGCTGATCTCTTTCATGATGTTGTTGATTTCTTTCCTGTTGAACCAATGTTTCTTGCTGCTCATCATCTTTAGAAACACTTTCATCACATTCATCAAACAAAGGAGGACTGTCGTAAATTTTTGTGTGTGATGAAAAATAAATATTCTCTTCTTGTTCTTCTAGATATTCATCATAAACATGTTCAACAGATAACTCATGAGTGTCATCAGTCAAACAAATGATAGGAATATCAACTGTGAAGCTATCTATCTCAAATCCACACTCCAAATCATATTCTAAAGCATCTTCGAACAACAAACATTCTTCAAGGTTATTAAACATGAAAACCCTATCTTCTTCATGAAACAAAACAGTGTCTACAAGATGATCCTCTGGCCAAAAATCATCATCATAAATTGGTTTACTAACTTCCTCTAAAGTTCCATGGCTAACATGATTTAAACTTAGATTTTCATTTTTAGTAATAATAGAAGTTTCACTCACATGTTCAATACTGTGTGAATGCTACAGATATGTGTAAGTAGGGGTTGCAACATGACTATTCAGAAGCAGATCTATCTCTTCTTTTGTTAAAGGAGGAGGTGATCTATGCAATTTCTGGATCAAGCAACTATTGTTTTCTTTCTCTTTTGCATGTTGATCAAGATGTTGAATATCTTCCTCTTGAATGTGATCACAAGAGCTATCATATCCTACTTTTTTATCAACCAACTCTTCTTCATACTGATTATCTTCATCGACTTGAGAAATTTTTGATATTCCTTCCTCCTCTTCAAGAAGATGTGTTTGATCTGTTTGTCTTATGAATTTTATATTACAACAATCTTCAAAAAATATTTCAGCTGAATAGATTCTTTTACAATGCTGATGAATAAGTATGTGAAAATCTTTCAATGAAGGAATACTGGAATGACGTAAATATTTATACCAGAGTCTAGCATCTCTTTCCAACGAAAACAAAAACAGTTTCATGAGGACATCTTCATGATGTATATTTAATTCATCCATGAGCTTGTGGAATTCAAATAAGTGTTTGGCGGGATTGTCGTCCGCATATTCTCCAAATTTAGGAAGGACATCTTCCCAAACTTTAATGTCTAGAATAGTGTTTGGAAAACCATAAACATTTGTAAAGTCCAGAGGAGAAAACCTTGCAGCAATCTGAGTGGCGAAATAATTTGACATTTTGAGACCAGTGGAGTCACCAGTGAATCATGTAGAGTCTTTGAACCAAGGAGTCACCAGGTGAATGATCATAGCCAATTGAATGCCTATCCCTTGTTCACCATCAATAAATAGATCCAAAATTTTTGTCGTATGCCAGGGAAGATAACTTCTTTCCTCCATCCCCGATAACGATGCCATAAAATGTTGTCGCAAGAGTTGGTTCTAGGCTGTAATAGAGCCAAGCCTTAGCACATTTTAAATGAAATAAATTTTGTCACTCGGACTTGACTTGGGTTGCATGCAAGTAAATTCCTAGATAACCTCGAACCACTTTTGATTGGAAACTGCCCCTTCCAACCCAAGACAGATCTCTCAAAAATATGTCACAATAGGATATTCAATAAGATTAATAGTGGGAAGATCTGTGGGTAACATAAAGTTTTGGGTTTTTAGGGTTGGTGGTTTGGACCAGGAGGTAGTCCATTGGGAATGGAGTCAAATGATCAAGCAAATAATAAGAGTGTTTCGGCGATGGAAATACATGAAACAGAGGTGAGGTAGAAGATGATTATAGAGATAAGGATTTATAAAAGTATGGCAGCAAAATAGAGAGAAAACGTATCAAAATGCAAGGAGCACTTAGCAATGAGTGAATTCCAAGCATAAATCAGTGGAAAGAGATGGTTGGGACAGAGCATCTATCCAAGGATGAATTCTGAACCTTCATATCTCTACAAGAAACAACCTATAACATGTCCTACAATAGAGAATATAACAAATGGATGAATTCCATTACAAAAAATGTCACAAATCGGGAAGAAAATGGAAATAAAACCAAGTGAAATGACATGAGAACGAAGTAATAAGACATTCTCTGCAAACAAAATCACATGAATCTCTGTTGTAGATCGAAAATGACTCTACACTCTTATATTAAACATGAAAGAAAAATATTACAGTCCCAGGAGTACTAATCTCCCCCCCTTTTCCTTTTAAAAATATGTCTCATATATGTATTGAGGTTGAAATCCTCTCTAGTCTAAAAGATAGCAATGGTTACAACCAATTCTTGAAACTTTCTGCCATAGAAAATGGGCCAAACTGCTGAAAACTAGGACTGCGGTTATGGCTCTGTGTATCTAGAATAGTGAAATATGCGTATAAACTGAAAGAGGATTTTGTGAATCTGTTTATTCTGAGCAAAAGACTCTCTCAGTTCCCTGAGACCCCTTTTCATTTTCCCCAAATTTTCATTTAACAAACATGTGTCAAAATAGGAAAATATGAAATCCAAAAATTAGGGCTTGGAGATGGATTGGATTCTCCCAATATGTGACACCTGTAGGAAAAATGAAAGAGGCTAATGATATCTGATGTGTTAGGCACAAAATCCTCCAACCATTTCTCAAAATGATACTCCAGTCGCTCAGAATCATCATTTAAAAATGATGACTAAACACAATAAAAAATGCCACATTTCTGAAAACGAACCTCATATTGTGGGGGAATTTTTACTACCTTACCAAGATCAAAATGAAATTCTAAAGACACCACTGGATAGAATAGGATTTTTAGATGTTGATCGACTATTGGAACGCAAAAAATGACCTCTCCACGACTGAGAAAATTATGTTTTTCTAAAGACGTTTTGCATATGACTGGAGTCCCGATTTTAGGTTTTCAAGATTCGGGGAAACGAAGCAGTGGTTATTAAAATCTCTACGTTAGAAAAATACCTGATGGAAAAATCCATGAAATATATTTTGGCTTTTACATTGCACTCTTTCGGGCCTTCATTTTTCGGGTAGCATGTCCTCAAGAGTTATGACATGCAAGGAATCCCGAATCGCGAAATCGCAATGGGATTAATTAGATGATAATCATTTGTTTTAATCTCTTAATTAATCATGATTAACAATTAATATTTAACCTTTCGTGGATTTAAGTGTTGGGACTTTGATAATACTTGACGCGAGAAATCCTGAATCGTGAAATTGTGATGAGATTTATTAACGTTAATCTTTCTTAATATTTATTTGGCCCGTCTTATCCTTTAATACTTTAGTGAATTCAGGGATCGGGGCTGTAGTTATTAAAATATCTACATCGGCCAAATCCCCGATGGCTAAAAACCTGGACTTGTGAGATTTTTATCCATGTGTCTTAATACTTGGTTTATGCGGTCATTCCACTGCCAATGCTTCCATTCATTCTCCTTGTGACTCAATGCTTGAACATATGGTACATTTCTTTGATTCTCACGTGAACCATGTCTTTGGATTTTTCGTGAGTTGGCTTGTGACTGTTATACTGCTATGGCATTTGGGGTGATTTCGGTGTTATTTGACTGAAGATGATAGGTAGAGAACATTCAGTGATGCGTGTGACAGACATATGGTCGTTTTCTCATATCTACACTTTCGGTAGTTAAACACTATAAATTTTTTCTCTCCTAAGTTACCGAAAGACAAAATTTCAATATTGTTACAACACACCCCTCAGTCCAGATCATGTGGTATCAGATCAGTCTTGATACTGATTGCAGGTGTTGAAGCTAAGGATGGCAAGGTCACCAAAACAATTGTGGTTCGATGAGCTTCAAGAGCTCAACCAAATGCTTCAAGCAGAGAATGCTGGATTGAAGACATTGTTGCATGTTGCAGAGGAAGAGAATCAAAGGTTGCAAGAGAAGTTGTAAGACATGAATATGCAGAAAGGGGAAGGCTCTACGTATGAGATGGTGATAATACCATTATGTGACCATGGAAATTGCACCAATTATGGGTGCGAGCATGACAATGCAAATGGATGCAGACTTTCTCAAGCAAAGGAAGATGACCTAGAGGCATCCAGAAACCAAGGAGGATTCCTAGAAGCATCTTCCACTGATCCTTCTCACCAGGAACAACTGGAAACATATAAAGAAGAAGGCCAAGAGTCCTAGTTCGATATGGAGGTAAATAAACCATGTGTAGTTCCTTTCTTTATTGATGCTGATGACTCTTTTGAAATCCTTGAACAACATGCTTCTTTCATCGGCTTAAAGTTGATGAGAAAAATGGGATACAAAGGAGGAGGACTTGGAGCCAATGGCCAAGGTATTGTTGATCCCATCGGGGTAGTGGTATGGCCTCAATATGCTGGGATAGGCTATGTCCCAAAGGATGTTGGAGAAAGCTCCAAAACCATTCAGGAAGAAGACCCCAGGACAGTTGCTGAGATTCTAGAAGTCAACAATTCATCAGGAGATGAAATTGATTCCGTGCAGGCCAAGATAATCGCTTCTCATGATCGAGGATTCGAGACATCTCTAGGGAGAGATGAGCATCACAATGACAGAGTTGATACCAACTCTTCTTGCCAGTCTGAATCCAGAGGAAACTCACCGAGGTATAAGAAATATCGAAACTCTAAAATGCCATTTGATTATAAGCATGCTAATCATATAAAATATAGCTTGTGGCATCAAAGACCATGCACTTTTTGTGGATTGAATAACCACACAGTATACTAGTGTTGGAAGAGAAAATCCTTGTGAAGGAAGGTTATGGAAACTAGGAGAAGGATGAGGATAACAAATTTATTTCCACACATGGAAAAGAGCAGGGGAAGTGCACCTTTGAAGGAGAAAAGCTACGACAGCAATTGTAGAAGAGATGGACATCATGAGGCCACTTGTTGGGACTTACATTCAGATATACACCCAAAGAGGAACAAGAAGACTAGACAGATACCTCCGAGGGAGACAACTAGTCAGGCAGTGTTGCAGGGAAATCTGCCACCAGAAGGAAACCAAATACTAGAGAAATGACAACTCGGTAACGAGGACATGTTCGACATAATGGCTGAATGAATGGGGAAAATCCTTGAGTTAGTCGAGAGTGGCCATCTTTGTAAATCACATGTTGCAATTTAGACCCCATAGAAGGGTATTATGTAAAAGTGATAATTGTTGATCACTTATTTTCTGGCACATGTTGATATTGTTAGGCCTTGTGAGGTAGTTTGGGTATGGGTTTCTTATTGTAAGTCCAATGGACATGAAACTTATAATGTAAATACTTTTGGGGACCAAAAATCCTTTCAGTTGGGAGGTGTGATCCATATGGATCTAGGGAACATCACAAAATTTTCATAAGTGTCACAAGAGGCTCAAAATGGCCTCAACAAATAAAGAAAGGGAAAAAATTCAAAGTTCCCAAAACTCAGTAAAAATGGCATGACCGTGAAGAGCGCGTCTCAATATTTCTAACAACGCAAATGGCTCGTCAAACAGAGTTACGGTTTGAAAGATATTCGTGGTCAAAGTTGCGATCAAACAGAGCCAGTCAATAATGGGCCACATCATCATCCATACTGCTGACGTTAGCAGCTGACATGGAAGGGTGACATCAACATGATGGCTACTGACATCCACATGCCATGTGGAAACACTAGAAGCTGCCACATGTTACCTACTAATGGGATTTTTAGGGGTCCATGTGGACCAGTAGAAAAGTGCCACGTGGAACCCCCAGGAGACACCACGTGGCACCAACTAGGAAGTGCCATGTGTCAGGTACATATTGATAGGGTGATTGACGTCAGAAGACAGGTGGACTAATCAGTTGGTCCAAGTGACCCAATTGACAGGTGACACGTGGCACCCTCAAAACGCCCAATATCAACCTGTGAACGAATTTTGAAATTAAAAAAATGGTGGGTCCACCAAATCTGGCGGACCACACCAATTTTAGCAGCAGCTAGAAGGACCAACACACCAAAATGGATTACGGCTGGATTCGACCCCAGAGCCTCCGTCGATGCCCAAGCCTTAACAATTTTGCCCACAACCAATGCGCCACGGGTACCTCTTGGTACATCCGCCCATGGATATTATTTGAAAGGTTATTTTCTCCAATGCATGGGGAGAGGGAGCGCACTAGTCCGCCCACGTCCTTACTAGGCACAATTTTCTATGCAGATGACAATGCATTAATTGCAAAGGGTTGCACGCAAATCGAGACAAAGGTCTAGAGGAGGCCTGAAGGTGCTTGTATCTGATGGAGATGATTTGATAGTCATTTTTAGGTATTTTGGTGATGCGAATCCAATGGCGAGGCTTGTTTTTGCAACAGAGCTTCAGATCAACAAGCTAAGTTTTGGAGAAGAAAATGTAAGCATGCTTTTCATTATGATGTTTTGTCATTAAATGTTACAACATAACATGCATGTTAAAGGTCTGAAGGAGCATGGAGAGGCTGCAACAAGACAACAAGATCAACTTATTCCTTCTATCTCTTCCTTTCTTCTCTTCTTCCACATAAAACCAATCAGTTACATGTGACAAAGAAATTGTGGCACTTGCATGATAAGTGGCCAATGAAGCAGTTCTAAATCTCGTAGTTTCGGGATCTTTGTATGGGCTGCATATATGCTTGGATCTGGGAAACAAATCTAAGGCACTTTATGGCTCCATGATGATGGGGTCATCTTTTATTCTTCCTCTTTTTTGTATTGAGTATGTGGGAATGATGTCCATGTCAACATCATGGATGCCTCATGAGCATGAGAACTTGTGAAGCTTGTATACATTCATGATCACACTCCGATCTCTTGTTCCCATCACCGAAAATGGACTTTGGCCTTACAACTTGTAAAGAAGAGACATCGTTACAACGAGGAGAATAAAGCGGTCAAGATTTGGACATTGTCCGAGAGACGTAGCCCACATCGGGTGAACTCCGTTATCAAGGGAAGTGTCATATCCATTATGTGTATTATGTTATTATGTTGTTTTTCTATGAATTTCCACACATATGATATTAAATGCAAGCATGATATATAACACATAAGAAAAAGAAACTAAGGAGGTTTTATTCATTTTGGATTCAAGCTTATAAGACTTCAACTTTACCTTTAATTGAAAATTTCTCAAGTAAAACGATATATAACTGACCATTTTTAAGGTGTGACAAAATCAACCAATTATTGGAAACTAATCACCCCGAGGTTCAGATCAATCTAGGAAACTTATTAGAAAATTTTAAAACATATATCCTTGGTACTATTAGCTCACAACTAGATACACTTAAAATTAAAAAGAAACAAAAAGAAGAAGCAACTTTAAATATATTTTATGCTAGGTGTAGGAAAATGCATCCTTTAAGAGAGTTTCCATTAGATAATGTAAAAGTTTGTGTTATTTGTGCAGATAATCATGATAAAGAAAACTACCCCTCATTGTCGGGACTCCAAGATATCTATTGAGGGAGAAATGGGACAACTAAACCATGTTCTCAAGCTGCACAAACAAGGCCTTGGAAAATATGCCGACAAGGCATGGCACAAGACCCTTCATTGCAATTTTATGCATCTTTTAATGTTTATCCTCAACAATGGAATGCTCTGATGACTTGGAAACCTACCCAAAATTAGCTTTGAAAACAAATATGGATAGGGAATGCTTATGGAAATATGGCCCCACAACAATTTTCAATGTCTTATCCTACTTTTCCATAGTTTCCACCACCTTACCGTGCAATGCAAGCACAAGTAAGTCCACCTAAACAAAAAATTCTTCAAATTCCACAAGAATTACAATTACCTACAACTCAAAACCCTCCAATACCAACACAATTACTCGCTCAACAGGTTCCCAATCCAAATAACAAAACCACTCAACCTATCATCAATGCTGAGTTACATATCTTTCCATCTTACTTGGTCACTCTAGTACCCTTTAAATATATACATTTAATATCATGAAAGGTCCTACGTAAAATAAAATACTACAATTGCCATTGAAGAAGAACTTGAATAGGAGGAAACTCTCGTCTAAACATCCATTGATGACCCCCCTCTAGATAGAATTGTCACCACCACACAAATATCTCCTATTTTGATTTTAGAGTAATCTTAGGAACCTAAAACTCCTCCTTACCCAGAGAGGTTGGCCCTAGAGAAACCCATGGTTCAACCTGAATTTGACTTGGAAACATAACTGAAAAATGTTTGTGTGAAAATTCCCTTGTTACAAGCAATAAAAGATGTGCATGTTTATGCAAAAACCATAAGGTAATTATGTATTAATAAACCTGGAAGGAAAAGGAAAGACCCCTAAAATTCAAGTTATAGGCCAATTAGTTGAACTAATGTCTGGAAAAGTTGTAATAGATAAGTTTGTTGATCTTGGAAACCATGTAGTGACTATTTACATCAACAATGTTCCCATAGAAAACACCCTAATTGACCTTGGGGGAAACAATAAATGTTATGAATGTTATAACTATAGAAATGCTACAATTGGATGGCCTACAACCCACATCCATAGTGTTGGAGCTACTGATAGATCCCAAATTAAGCTTGCTGGTGTTTTAGACGATGTCATTGTCACCCTGGACTCATGGGATTACCCCATGGAATTCTTGGTTATTCAGCCCAAGACTACCATGGATGGTCATCCCTTGATTCTCAGGAGACCTTGGTTAGCTACAGTTGATGCCTTCATTGGATGTAGATCTAGGGAAATGACTATATCAAACCAGGAATCTACGAAGAAACTTATCCTCTATCCACCTACAAAACCAATAGTAGAAGGTTCATTGTGGGAAGAATGTCCCTACCGAGATGAAGAAACCACACAACCCACTTTAACCATTGTACAATCTAGGGGTTTGAATGAACAAACTAAAGATAATTTTCTAAATCAATTCCTCTCCACCATAGATGATATACAATATCCCAAATCATCCTCTCCATCTGATCTCATCTTTAGTGATGTTTTTCAGGAAAATTGTGATTTGACAAGCTCATCATCCCTTCCTGTGTTAGCCATTAAATAAAGTTCAGACCCTTATAGTATTCCTGTTGATATAATCCTGGGTAAAATTTTAAACATTAACTCTCAACTAGACCAAAACCAAAAGGAACAGTTAATTTGAGTGCTACAAGAACAGTCTGGTGCATTCGCACGGGACTACAAAGACATGAAGGGAATTCCCCCTGATACATGCATACATCATATCTATACTCAAGAGAATGCTAGACCTGTTAGTAAACCACAACGCCGCATGAACCCTACTCTAAAAGATATCGTGAAAGAAGAACTCCAAAAATTACTGAATGCCAACTTGATATACCCAATCTCTAATAGCAAGTGGGTTTCACCACTTGTGATCGTGCCCAAGAAAAATGGTAAATGGAGAATATGTGTTGATTTTTGAGAACTTAATAAGGAAAGTTTAAGAGATTATTTACCACTACCATTTTTCGATCAGGTGTTGGATACTTTGTCAAGAAAATAGTACTTTTGTTTCCCATATGGTTTTAGCAGGTATAATCAAATTCAAATTACACCAAAATATCAAGAAAAGACCACATTCACAAGCCCACGGGAACATTTTCCTATAGAATCTTACCGTTTGGTTTATGAAATGATCTTGCCACATTCCAACAACCACTATTAGGAATTTTTTCTGATTTGATTGTTGAATGTGTAGAAATTTATATGGATGACTTCTTTTTCTACAACGATACTTTTAAAGAAGCACTTGATAATATTGAAAGAGTTTTGATTAGATGCCATGAAGCCTACCTCGATTTAAGCAATGAAAAATTTAGAATGTTATCTAAAGAAGGCATTGTTATCGGTCATCACATTTCTAGTGCAGGTATCAAAGTAGACCCAACCAAAATCAAAGTCATCATGGACCTTCCAACACCATGATAAAAAAAAGAGGTAAGAAATTTTTGGGTCATGTCGATTATTATAGGATATTATTTGAAAATTTTACAAAGATTGCAACACCAATGTTCAAATTTCTTGTTAACGATATTGATTTTGTATGGGACTCACAGTGTCAAAATTCCTTCGAGGACTTAAAACAAAAACTTTCCACAACACCAGTACTTAGGAGACCAAAATGGTTCTTAATGAATAAACCAATCACCAATGGTAGAATCACTAGATGGTTATTATTACTTCAGGAGTTTAACATCACTATAGTGGATAGGCATGTGAAGGAAAATATCATTGCAGATTTCCTCTCGAGGATCCATAATGAAAGTTAAAATGGTCCTGTAGATGATAGTTTTCCTGAAGAACATCTATTTTCTATTTCTACTAACTCTCCATGGTTCACATATATAACAAATTATTTGGATATAGGGAAAATACTATAACACCTTTCTTTATGGGAAAAGTGATAAATTGTCAAGCTCAGTGCCAACTACTCATGGATCGGAGGCGACCTCTTCTGTACTAGACAAGATTTTATTATAGGAAGGTGTGTACATGAAAATGAGATGTTCGACATTCTATGAGCCTACCATGATGGCCCATATGTGTTATGAGGAAAATATCTCTATGGATAGGGTAAACCACAACAGATGGAAATGACTGCAGAAATCAATTCTATTCTCAAGTATGATATGTAAACAAATATGTTAGCAAGACAAGATAAAAGGCCTACCTCGTCCAGACGTTCGATGAAGTTAACCATTAAGCACTTGACCCAAAACAATATATCTGCAACTAGTCCTCAACAACCAAGCAAATAAAGCACATGGTGATAATAAATGATGTTAGCACATTCAATAGCATAATCCATTAATAAACATGACAAGTACGCCCATGGAATAATAATTCAAATATTTGCAAGATATTAATTGGAAGGGAAAAGAGTATTTCTATTAATATATGATCAACAAAAGTGAAAATGTTACAGACTTCCATGTTGGCACGGTTCAGAACCGAGAAACTAAGTTCCTTCTAGTTGGGCCTCCACCACTTCAATCCTCCACCAAAGACAAGCTCATAGAAGAGAGACAATGAAGTTCTCAATCAAATAAGGGAAGATCTTGGGGGATGAACACTGTGTTCATACTTAAAGGAAAAATGGATGCAGACTCAATATGAAGTAAATAATTTCTTTAGAGTAACTTTTCTCTCAAATTTGAATGCTTTCTCCTCTTTTCCATAGCTCGGAATTGACCCATTTATAGCCTTCAAATGGAACTGAAGGGCAGATTCAGAACGTTTCTAGTATATGGAAGGCCAAGGATCATAGATCTTCTGTCATGATATGGAAACTCGAAACCAATTTTCATTTTTGGGCACAAATCCCGATGTACGCGGGCTGTAGTGGTGCAACCTACATATACACATGATGTATAGTAGGCAAGGTGCGTACATGTGGAAAAATTTCTATTTTTAGCTCTGGGATTTACAAACATGGATGATAAGTCTGCATAGAGAAATGGAAAAAAGGCCTTCTGTGCAAGATTGCATAGGGTGAGGAAAATATTGCTATAATATATGCCCCCTAATGTGTGAGGTCATAGGAGTATCTGTGATGGCTGAAATACATTATAAACAACCCAGATGTGGAGTGATGGGGAACCAACTGGAAGAAATTATTTCTCATTGCATTCTGCATTGACTTTGCATACATGGCTTCCAATAGAACTACACTACATATCCATGTCACAATATAACAAACAACTGTCTGTGGCCATGAATAGGAAAATACAAATGTGGTTACATGCCAAAGGATGTCACACTCACGAACAAGGCCCAGTAGAACTAGTCTCAAAATCAATCTGAAGATATCTGTATACAATGGAGTACATTCTTATCTCCCATGATCATTGAAGTCATATAGGTACTGGTCCAATGAAAAGGAAGCAACAACTCAAGAAAGATGCGGCCACGTACTGATGTCTTCAAGTATTCTACACAATTCGCCAAGGGTGCAAGTCTACATCATGTGAATAAAGGAGTTGAGGTCAAACATAATGAGACATCGTTTTATTACTGGTCATTGAGGTATATCGTTAACAAACACAAGACAACATACCGATAATGAAAGTAGGTATCAAGGCACCGAGTACATTCTTACAAGTGTGAATAAAGGAGTTAGTGTCGAACACCTGAAGAATCCATCGATCATGAGACATTGATTTATTCCCAACTGTTGATGGCAAAAGAACTTGCCACTAATGAATGCAAGCCTCAAGGTACTCATAAGACTCTAGGTCATGTTTCTAGAATAAATGAGATGAAGTTGATGGAAGGAGACCCGCTGAAAGGAGAGCATTAAGGCATCTCTCATCATTCAACATGAGGTACAACGCAAGAGCTTCATGATTTGGAGGAAATTGGATGAAGAACATGTCCATGAACCAATGAACCTGTGCGTCTTTTGCATGTACCAAGTGCAAGCGGTACACGAAAAAGACCCTCTGAATAGGATCCAATGAGGAAAACTGTTGACAAAGGTGAGGAAACCACCAATAAGGATAATGGCATCCAAGACATTGCACGAATCCCAATGTGTGAATATATGTCTTGCCGTTGAACACAAGGGAAACCACCTAGTCAATGACCAATGATGAAATGTTGACTACTGGGTTCAAGGCTACCTACCAATGCTGAAAGTAGGACCACGATGCATGATAGGACTACATTATTATGTGCTTCTGAGACAAACTGAGGGTATGGACGACATGCAAAGTAAAGAGTTATGAGAAATGGCCGACACAGGTTGATAAACCTCCTTTGAAAAAGAGCATGAGACATATGGAAGACTCCGACAACATAGACTCGATGATGAAACCATGAGATGCATGAGGCATAAAATGAAATTATCCATAGGGATTGGAAGAGTACCCAGTCGATAGAGAAGACTCTGTAACGAGCTCAACTTCCTAAGGCCATGCTAAACCCTAAATTATGATGACAGATGTACTCAATAACTTTGTGCTCTATTCAAAGGTGACATGAATGCTGCCAATATAAGATAATACTCCCTTCCTGCCCATCTTGTTTTTTTTTTTTTCATGTACAAATGAATGCTATGATACAGAGGAGGAACCAAGTGTCACAAGTAAGAAAAACTAGTTCCAACAGTGGAACATGCCTATGCTCAATGCAAGGAGATGCATGTAGGATATGGACACTCAAGGGAATGTTCCCTCTTAGGTATATGGTGTCTAATTGTGAAGGATATAAACGAGGCTCTGTTTGGTTGAGGATGCAAAAAAATGCTGAGGCAAATGGTTTATAACGCAAAGCGAGAACCAACTATAGGATCAATACTGCAAGCAAGGGAATGAGATTCAATCACAACTTAATGCCCAAAAATGTTCTTTTTCATGACATTTAGTCTACTTGGTGTGAAAAGGGATAAAATTGTGCCAAATAGACATCCTTTCAAATCCAATTTATGAGTGTGAAATATATAAGTTCACTCGACAATCTTTTCGCTTTTTGAAGACGAGTTGGAAAAGATCTTAAATTAAACTCAGTTGGGAATCCTATAGGTATAAGGAAACATGTTTATGAGTGAGAAATGAGGCTCAACATAAAGTCATGTACTAGCTATAAGGGACTCCCGGTCCTATGGAAAAAATATTTGCATGGGCACCAAATGAAGAAGGGGATCTAACTAGGGCACCCATGTTTGGTAAGTCTCTACCACTTGAAGATGACATGTCTTATAGTAGATGGAGGGTTATGTGTCACAACAAATGTGTTAGTATACAAGGCATAAAAGTGACAGTTATAGGACAATGCAAAAATGCATGATGTAATGGATACCTATCCTATATGTTGGGTAGTGAAAATACCTACCCATGGTTACGATCAACCAACATAACGTTGAAATCCACAAGAATCCCTGGTGAAAACTACAAAAACCAACTCAATCCACTTCTATATTAGTCCATTAGGCGAAAAAATGACTCAAAACTATATAAAGTAGGTAAAAACTATTATAAATAGTAACAAAACCAAAAATTACTATGTCATTTTAACTTTTTACCCAAATAGTGAAAATTGGACCAAATTACCTCCGATATTCAATTGGCGATTGGAGGAGCATCACGTGATGAAATAAGAAATAGTTTGGACCAGGTAATTCCTCTTCCCCTTTTCTTCCTTTCTAGTGGATAAATTTTTTAAATTAGGTTTCAAATTTTGAGTAAATTAGGGCGCAAATTGGGTAACTCGGGGTACGCGAGCTACCATTTATCGGGTCGTGTATATGTGAGGTTATACACGACTGTGAAAAATACATGGCACATATACTCAACCCTATACATAGATGTAAATGAAGCAACTCACATACAAGTCCGTAATCAATAATTTCTATGGTTGATAACTCAAATTTTGACTTTTATCTGTCAAGATGGTGCTATAATGGAGGGAAAGGGAGCACAAGGAGGTAGATGTTGTTGTGGATAGATATTCAAGGGCCCAAATGACCTTGAAAATATGTGGCTTATATAAATTTTGGGAACTCAAAGGGATGAGGGCCCAGGTGAGTTTGCTCGAGATGCTTGTGGATTATTGGGACCCTGACAGTGAAAGCTTCAACCTCGATGGGAAAACATTGAAGATTGAAGCAGAGGATATATAATTTTTGACTGGGTTATCATGACGGGGCGAGGTGGTGAACCTAAAATCCCAAGGAGATGGGAGAAGTATGAAAATAGAGGAGTACATAGACACTCATTGTGTAGTAGGGACCTCGAAGGTTAAGAGTCAAATCCCCATCCGAGCGATAAACAATCTTAGCCTCAAGATTGTTGTCCTCATGTTCTCTAGGATCATAAGATAAACTTCGTTGCACCATGAATTGAGGTCTCTCATGTTCTATGTTGTAGAGTGATTGAGACCCACAATATATGATTGGTGTACCTCACTACTAGCTACTATGAAGAGCTAGTTGATAGAGTGCAAACATGGTAGCGAGTGGAACTTTGGGTTTTCCTCTATCTTATGCAGTTTTTTCTTCGAGCATGTTCCAGGTTTGGGACCTAGAGTCGAGATTCTTCCGAGAGGACCTCGCGACCCAGCCATGGCACGATGGACTGAGGTAATGAGATGACAGGCGAGAGGTAGGGTGCCCACAACCTACAACGAGGATTTCTTCTACTGGTGGAGGCAACATGTCATTGCTCTGGATGACTACCCCTATGCAAGGATCAAATTTAGAGGGGACCCTAACATGCCACTACCACCAGGGACTTCCTACGAGGACATAGGTATGTCAAATGTTTTTAAATATTTCATTTTTTTTTGTATTTTTGTATAGCGAAACAAAAATATTTTTGGATGATGCTTAAGTACTAACTAGACACTTGTGTGACACAGACATGGGTTTGAGACGATCGGACGAGATTCCCCTACATTTTCGGAGGCAATGGGTAGATGAGGCGACGAGAGGAGAAGCTGAGAGAGCCCTTCAAAACATGCAGGGAAACCTGTCTTGTTTGACTCATAGGATTACGATGGTTCAGGTAGAGGATCTGCTAGAAGCCATGAAACGACAAGTGGTTGGTGTGCCCAGAGCTTATGTGAGACTCTTTTTAAGTCTCACAAATTCCGTAGTTTGTTACCATGATACACATCTAGTGCCACAGGTGTAGATGTTGTGGATATTGTATTATCGATTGTATATGTGTATTGAAGGTGTTAGCCCCAATTTTGTACTATCAACATCATATTTTTTGATATATATATAAAACATGGATCTTTGACTCTACTTATATTTACAATGTGTATTGATGAGATGGTTTTCTTTGCTTTAGTTATGTGAAAAATGCCAATCTAAAACGAAATTAGCATAATAATTAGATACATGATTATAACTTATAGGAATGTGATAATGAGTAATAAAATCAAATTGTCATTCTAAAAGATGTACCTGTAGGAATTGTCGGAGTAAAGTAGGATCACACACGCGGTAACTGCCGTTAAAATGAAATACTACTAATTGGGAATCCAGGAGAACCTCTAATGAGCGAATACCATGTGAGATAGCATCACACAAAATTTCTATAACGACACTATATTCGGCCACATTATTTGTGGATGGACCTAGGCACATGCCACCTAAAGACACTAGTAGACCATCGGGTGAGTATGGAAAAATCCAAGTTCTGTGTATGATGACTGGCTCCATCTGCGAATCCTAGGTAGACCAAAGACTCCGTTGACATCTACCAACGAAGGGAAAACTCGATAAGCAAGCTGAAGACGAAAATAAAGGGAAAATATATATACACTAAATTACATTAGTATACAAAGAGTTCCTCCCAAGATTGGGGCTCAAGCATAATATATTTTCAAGTAGAGCCCATTCCCGGGCTCAACCAACATATTCCCTTCACAATCTTCTAACTCATAGGCTCCTTTTTCTAAGACATGTCGCACGATATAAGGACTGTGCCACATGGGTTTAAACTTGCCTACCCCCAACGATTATTTGGCTTAATCATATAAGAGGACCAAGTCACCCTCAACATACAACCGAGGATAGACAGACCTATCGTACTGGACCTTGACACATATTTTGTTCGCCTTGATAGTCTTAGAGGCATCACGACACTACTCATCAAGAATCTTTAGGTGCACAAGGCATCGCTCGAGATCAAAAGTGTCAGGTAGGAGTGTGACTTCCAACTTAAGAGAAGATATTTCACATTCAATAGGTAAAATTGACTCCACACCGTGTACTAACTGGAAAGGGGAAAATCTGGTGGAAGTCTTGAACGAGGTTTGGTATGCCTAGAGTGCGGGATATATCATAATGTGCTAGTCAATCTTACTCTGGATGACAGTTTTCTGCAAAGTGGTTTTGAGAGAACTGTTGACGGCCTCTACTTGTCCATTTCCTGGGGGTAATAAGGAGAAGAATGACCATGTTTAAACCCTAACTTATATGTTATTTCTTCCATCATTTCGTTTTGAAAGTGACTGCCATGATCAGTGACAATCTCACTCGGGATACATAACCAGACGATAATTTGATTGAATATGAAGAAGGCGACAGTCTTCCTGTTGGATTTAACTACAGGCATGGCCTCGACCCACTTAGTAAAGTAGTCAATAACCACGATAATGTGCTGATTCCCTCAAGCCAAAGTTGGGTTGCAATCCATGAATTCCACCCCCCACTTGGTGAAGGGATCGATGGTAATGAATGGGTGAAGAGGAGATGGATGTGAATGCATTTTTCGAGTGAACACTTGGCAAGGGTGATAATTATTAACCGCTTCAATACAATATTTAACGATAGATGGCCATAAATAACCGGCTCGCAAAATTTTCTAGGTTGTTGCAAGCTCGGATAGATGACCACCACAAGCCCCACTTTGACAATCATTTAGGATTGACTTGAATTCCTAGTGAGTTAAAAAATGATGCAAGATATTTTCTATTCCTTGGCGATACAAAATGTTGTCGACGATAGTATAATTCTTAGCTTTGTATCTTACACGCCGTTGGTCATCTCGCGAGAGATGCTGAGGGAACTTCAAAGTTTGAAGATAGAGAACGATGTCTCCATACCATGGGTCGAACGAAGAGACAAGGAAAATGTGTTCGTATGCAAACAGATCAAAATGAATAACATCCTCATCTAATCATGGAAAGTTGTATATTAACTCCATGAAGACTAGTGATTTCTTGGATTTCACAGACGATAAATCGAGATCAAATTCTTGTAAAATGATAATCCATTTATTATATTCCCCCCCTATGATACGCCTAGTAAGGACGTATTGAAATAGATTGACACTGACCACCACAGTAGGCTTGCAAAGCAATATATAATGACGTAAATGTTGGACTGCATGAACGATAGCCAAAGATAGCTTTTCAACGTGAGAATAATTAAGCTCAGGACCGACTAAGTTTCAACTAAGATAGTAGATGACGTGATCACATAGCTCATCATCCTCCCAAACCAAAACCATACCAATTGTCTCCTCATACATGACGATATAAAGAAAGTAATCCGTACTGTAGTCAGGAGACTTCAGTAAAGGCGCCAATACCAAGGATTTATTCAAAGCATCGAAGGACTCCTGGGCTCACTCATCCCAGATAAAAGGGGTTTCCTTCTTCAAAAGACACATGAAACCCTTAATGATATTGGCATAATTTACTATAAATCGACATAGAAAGTTAGATCTCCCCTGTAAACCTTGAAGTTGTCGAATAGTGCGTGGGGGAGGCAATCTAAGTATTGCCTCAACCTTTAACAGATCTACTATGATCCTGGTCTTAGAAACTAGAAATCCCAAAAGACGACCAAACCTAACGCAAAAGATGCACTTATGAGGGTTCAACCGGATTCTATAATAACATCTTTCAAAAACAAGCTGAAGGTGTGTAGAGTGATCCACTCTCTTACAAGAGTGAGTAGTAAGATCATCAAGGTAAGCTTCGACTATATGCTTAAGATCATGGAATGCGAAGGTCACAACACATTGGAAGGTTGCTTCAACATTTTTAAGGCCAAAAGGAATTTTGCAGTATGTGAAAGTACTCCAAGGAAAAATAAATTCCATCTTGTGTTGATCCTTAGGTTAAATTTGAATTTGGTTATACCCTGAAAATCCAGCCATAAAATAAAACACTTCGCTTCCCGCATACTCGTCAAGAATATGATTGATGAAAGGTGTCAGGAAGTTGTCTTTAGGACAGACCTTGTTCAGGTCATGAAAGTCCATGCACACACGGATGGTTCCTTGCTTCTTATTCACAGGAATGGGGTTGGATACCCATTCAGCCAAGGGAACCTGGTAGATGAAGCCAACATTAAGCAGTTTCTCTACCTCTGCCTTAATAGCGGGGGACTTCCGGGGATTGATAGCTCTAAGACATTGTCAAACAGGTTTAGCATCTGGATACATTCTAATCTCATGCTCAACAATACAAGGGTCTATTCCTGGCATCTCTTCCTATGACCAAGAAAATACATCTTAGAATTCCTTGAAGATTTCGGTGTAGATCATGATTTCTTCTGGCGAACAATCCACACCGATATGTACATTTTCAATCTTGCCAGGGGTATGGGAGATATCGATCATGATGGTCGAGGAAATACTCGCCATATTTCCTTTGGTATAAATGTCATGCGTATCAAGTGGAACTACGACGTGACCAACTATCTAACTCAAAGTAGATCGAAAGTCATCTTGTTCGATTCTTTCAAGCTCCGGGAGAATATAAGAGCGATGATGCATATCATCCCAAGGTTTTTCAGAACCATTCATGGATTTGATTATGGATTCGTTCGAGGGAAAAGTCCCATCGAGGAATTCATGTGAACAAGACAACGAAGTGGCATAGATGGGTTAAGAACGAGATCCTCTTTGTCTGTCAACGAGGTGACAAGATCTGGATCAATGGAAGATTCAAGAACAACTTGATACAAAATATCTACTGCCGAGAGTGGCATGGCCATTCCAGCATGTGAATGACCTTCACAAGATGAATTCAAGGAAGGTAGGGTCCACGGATCACTAAAATAGGAAGCTCATAAAGGAATGGACCCCTCTGTCAAAGCGAGCCTACTAGACATGACGTAAACATGGTGAATCGGTGCCATGAAGTCGAAAGTACCCATAAGGGAAGAATACATTCTGACACTAATATTCTCAGTTGCCGACTGAGAATTGTCGATCACAGGGATCAATGATCCAATAGATGCATTGGGACTAGCATACACAAAGGATCACTAGTCGATCGTCATGATCTTCCCATCATGAGGAAAACAAAGAGTACGGAAGACAAATGATATGAAGATGACCATAACATAGGTCCAATTGCATCCTAGTAACAAGTTATAATCAAGAGGCACATCAACTACCTCAACCTCCACCTCTACTATCTTCCCAACTAAGTGGACCGAAAAGGCAGGAAGAATACTGTGAGGGAGGAAAGAATGACCGTCAAAAGCAGTCAACATGTTCGATGATTTAGAAAGAGTTGGAGAACCGAGAGCTTTCCAACAGATCAGGGACATCACACATGTAGCAACGCCTTCATCAACAACCACACGTTTGATGGTATACTTTGAGTACCTGTTAAGCCCCAATATTGGCTCATTACCCCTTAATTGGGGAATATTATATTAGTAATGTTATTTTATTTATGTCGGCTTTAGGCCATTAGTTGTAATTATACCTCGTAGTCTCCTATATATACCAAGGAGACATTTTCATTTTGAATCATCTTGTACTTGAGCATTTAAGTGGGGTAAAAGGAGGCTGCCCCCTTGAAGAGGCTTATTATCTGAAATTATCTCTTTTTCAAGGCGTTAAGTACTTTTTCTGAGGTTTTTCTATGCTATATTGATATTTGGTTCTTAACATATGGTATCAGAGCTCAAGGTCTTGGCATTTCGTTGCTACATCTGAGACACCTTGGAATTTTCGCTATAAATTTTTTTCTACAATGTTTCAGAAGGAACAGATTGGAGGATATTTAGTAGACAGATCAAGGTACATTGGGTTCAAAATTGAGCTCCCGAGGCCTTATAATTTTGGAGATACAGCCTGTACAAGATAGGGTTTTGGAATCATCCTGAACTGAGTCATTGCAACATTTTCGCTATAAAAACGTTTTTGTAATGTTTCAGACCCTGAAATTTGGAGGATATTTACAGAAATTAGAAAGGTATCTATGGTAAAAATTTCAGCTTCTAGGTCATCTTAAATTTGTAGATACACCTTGTGTAATATAGGGTATCAGACTAGTCCTATTGACTAGTCGCACGAAGGTGTTCCAGGTAAAACAATCATAACTTCTTCCTAGAGTATCCAAATTGAGTGGGACTAGTTTCATTGGATTGTGGATAGTCTGTAGTATTTCTGGTATGAGTTTGAGAATTTTATATCAATCATTTTGGGCGGGGCACACTATACAAGTGAGATATCCTGGAAAGGCCAAAAATCGGCAAGTTGTGGGGAAGTTACAGTAAATTCCACTTGGCACATCCAATTTTGATCAGACCTGTGGCATTGTAGAGAAGAAATATTAGAGAACTACATAAAAGAAATTTTCATACCCAGAAGGGCCGAAACTTGGGAGATACAACAAAAAAAATATTGTCTAATAGAACCACCTCAAAATCAAGGTTCAAAAAGTGATACTTGGCCAACATGCCACCGAAAAAGGGAACTTCTACACCAACTAAGCCTCTAGAAAATCCTACTTGGACTCTTGACGAAGGTGAAGAAATGTGTAGGGACATAAATGATTTGAAAAAGAAGATAGTAACACAAGATGAACTACAAGAGATGATGGATTCAATGGAAGCTAAGTTGGATACTAAGATGGATGGTTTAAAGGGGAGATCATGGAAGTATTGAAAAAATTCGTAACAGAGAAGACACCTGAAAGTGAAAATGCATCCCATGAAATTCATGATGAGGACACAAGGAAGGTGAATCAAGAATGGAGAAACTCCAACTTTGGTTTGAAGACCAA
>SNQJ01S0006482.1:552155-577144 GCA_010110895.2 Picea sitchensis
TATTATATTAGTAATGTTATTTTATTTATGTCGGCTTTAGGCCATTAGTTGTAATTATACCTCCTAGTCTCCTATATATACCAAGGAGACATTTTCATTTTGAATCATCTTGAACTTGAACATTTAAGTGGGGTAAAAGGAGGCTGCCCCCTCGAAGAGGCTTATTATCTGAAATTATCTCTTTTTCAAGGCGTTGAGTACTTTTTCTAAGGTTTTTCTATGCTATATTGATTTTTGGTTCTAGGAAGGTAGGGTCCAAGGATCACTAAAATAGGAAGTTCATAAAGGAATGGACCCCTCTGTCGAAGCGAGCCTACTAGACATGGCGTAAACATGGTGAATCGGTGCCATGAAGTCGAAAGTACCCATAAGATAAGAATACATTCTGACACCAATATTCTCAGTTACCGACTGAGAATTGTTGATCACAGGGATCAACGATCCAATAGATGCATTGGGAATAGCATACACAAAGGATCACTAGTCGATCGCCATGATCTTCCCATCATGAGGAAAAAAAAGAGTATGAAATACAAACAATATGAAGATGACCATAACATAGGTCCAATTTCATCCTAGTAACAAGTTATAATCAAGAGGCACATCAACTACCTCAACCTCCACCTCTACTGTCTTCCCAACTAACTGGACCGGAAAGGTAGGAAGAATACCATGAGGGTGGAAAGAATGATCGTAAAAAATAGTCAACATGTTCGATGATTTAGAAAGAGTTGGAGAATCGAGAGCTTTCCAACAGTTCAGGGACATCACACATGCAACAACGCCTTCATCAACAACCACACATTTGATGGTATACTTTGAGTACTCCACGTGGATTTGGAATCCCACGTGGTAAGGTAAGCGAAGCTTCACATATGTGACGTCAAACTTGATAAATTTTGAGCCATTGCATTCTAGAGCTCCTAACGCAGATAATAAGGCATTCCTCTATGAAGGACACATTTGGAGTACCTCCAAAGTTGACATCGCACAAGGGGTTTGACCTAGGTCCTCAACAATAGAGTAGTTCTGGGCGGCTCTAGGTTTTTGATTATGGGTAGAGCGCTTGAGTACTTCTTTCAGAATACGAGGTGGTGGATTTGGTTTTTCAATCTGTAAAGTTGTCTCTAGAGGAGGAGGAGGAGATTCTAGACCAGGTATATCCTGTGAAGAACTATAATCTCGAGATCGAGTGGCTACATGAAATTTCGCATCGACCATATTGATACACAAACGATCGTCATCTTGCAACGATGGTTTTTGACTCCCACCAACTGCATTTTTGACATTTGAGGAACTTGAGGCCATGTGCTAGTTATATGGAAAATGATTAATCAGCACGACAGGCGGTAGAGATAATAGTCTCGCAACTTCTGCAAGTTTGGGGCATAAATGAGTAAGGTGATCATGTGTACAAAGCTTACATGGAAATTTCACCTTACGTCTTTCTTTCTTTCCCTCTCCAATATTATTATTCGTCTTCTCATTATTACCATTGTACTTGGATTTATTATTATTTTTCCCACCGTTAAAATTATTATTACGTCCTTTCTTCTTATTCCCTCCTGGTTTCTGGTTACAATTTGGGTCGACCGACGATTGCATGGAATGTACATTTTTCGACTGAGTGGGGTTGGAAGAAACAAACAAAGCTAGCCCTCCTGTAGATTGGTTTAGAGACAAATATTTCAAATAGCTTGTCACTGAGTCTACGGATTTTACATTGGTGGAGCCTACAATGCCATCGGCATGAGGTCCAATCTTTTGTTTAGGGTCATAAGTTGACCGCGGTGCATCCGAAAGAATGTGGTATAACATCCCATACTGAGTGTATATAAGATCTAACTGATGGTCTTTGTAGATCGCTTCTTCCTCAGTGGCAACATCCTTCGAGATAGGAGGTTGCAAAGACTTAAGGAACTATTATAAAAGAAATAGTGGGGGTATGGAGGTATTAATTAACCTATTCCATCTACGCCACTCCTGGATATAATACATATATGAGTGGCTGTGTCCTAGTGTAAATTCAACAAAATTTCTAGGCCAACATTGTAATGAATCGACAATTTGAAGTGGTTAGGGAAGACCAACACCATTTGACTAAAGGTCCCATATGCCCCCTAGGTAGTTCGATCTACCATTTCACAATGAACCCATTGAGGGTGCGTTGAAATAATATTAACCAAATGTAATCGTCATTAAGGGAATTCGAGGAGCATGATAGGTGAAAGGTAGTAATGTGATCACTAGGATCCTCGCGATTATTACCTTCGAATTTCAGTATGTCTAAACGAATCTTGGTGGGAAAGGGAGGCCATGTAGGATCATGACTCACAAGGTCATTCATCAACTTAGACAATTCTGGTAGATTAAGCGTGTGCAACATCTGTCCCCAATCTCCCTGGAAAGATTGTGTTTGAGGAAATGCAACCCATCTAGGTTTTTGGTAAGAACCATGGCCCTATCCGGGATTGTAACACCCCAGGCTGATTCATAAAAGCTTGGTTGGGCATCATTCCAATAGGAATTTTTTGATGGGGGCTATAAAAATTTCCCCCAGCTGGATTAGATCCGGGTTAGGAGTTTCCCAAAGAGTGAAATTGACCTCCTCCAGGTGTGAATCTGGAGGATAGAGGTGGATTCGTCATGTTAAATGTGTTGGTCAGAATCGATACTGAGGAGGTAGGCATATAGGACATAACTTGAGAAAAATATTTTCCGCCAGGTTGGTTGCTCCACCCAGAAGAAAGAGGATTAGACCCTGGGTTAAAAGCAGGAATGCCTCCCATATTAGGAGTCATTTGAGGGATTTGAGAACCACCAAACATAAATGGAGTATAAGGAGGTGTAGTGCCCCCAAGCCCAATGCTAGCATTAGGGCTAGTAACTAGGATGGAATTTGAAAACTGCGAAGCAAAGTTCGACATACCATAGGAAAAAGGACTAGAGGCCATAAAGATGGATTGAACATTATAGCCCAGTGAGTGAACAAGAGACCCAAATGGGTTCGAGGAAAGATATTGAGCATTCACTATAGGCCGAGCCATAATAATGATAGGTGCCTCCGACATTACAACCATTGTGGTTGCAGGAGTTGAAGGGGTGCCATTAAATATAGTAGGTGTGGGAGTCAAAGGGCTCCCAGTGTTCTAAAGACTAGGTTTAGTACTGATCCTTGTAGAATCACAAGTCTGAACAATGGAGGTGTGTGTACCATGTCTAATAACTCTACACCTTTTAGAAGGCAAAGAATTGAAATCTGGTGGTAACTGTAACAAGCGACAAGACTGACGAGGATGCTGGTCTGACTCCACGATGACTTAAGAATATAAAGACAAAAAATAAATCCTAAGGTCGACTAGTAATCAAAGAGCACACAAAAACTCAAACGACCAATATGCACACAAACGGGGTAAAGTGGCTGAAAGTGGCCTCCCTCCCTAAAGAAGGTATGTCTCTCCCAAGAGGGGCCTGAGACTCCATGCTAAATATCGGAGGTGACATAATCAGTTATAAGGGCCCTCATGGGATTAACAACTAGTCGGTCAGATCCCTCCAGAGAGGTAATCCTCCATAAAGGTTGTCTGTTGTCTGACCCTTAGCTGACCCAGGGTACCTACATAATAACCCCTGCAAGTAATCTATGTGGCACCTAAGTCAAGAAACTAAGAAACCAATGTATAACCGATGCACATGCGAGTAGTCGAAAGTTAGGTCCACCGTATGGGCAGGGTTGGTAAAGCCTGAAACCTTGAAAGTACCACCTCTCACAGAGGTAAAGGCACTAGAAAGATCCCTAGATACAAACAGATCCCTAGAAATATCTCTGACGCTAAGAAGGTATTGTTAGGTGATTTATATGTACTAAAAAGACACTAAACTACCCTCAATTAAATTGTCAACCTGGGGTAAGTAAACTTAGAGTTGTAGAAAAATATATGCCAAAGGTAAAAGGTTGGTAGGAGTATAGTCTAACTAAGGAAGGAAGCTATCTAAGGCTAATCTACTCAAGCAAACCTATCTAATGAGAAAACACTACTAAGCAACTTGAATCTAGGTAACCTAAGTACTTTTTGGCCAATGATCGATGGATAGTTCCTAAGAAAGCAAATGAAAACTCTGTGTAAAACAAACTAGTTTAATAATAAGCAAAAGCAAACTACTAAGCATAATAAGCAAATGACAAAATAAAACTTCTTTAACTTGCCAACCTACATTCAGTGAGAAACTACCTTATGAAAGAAAATAAATAATCAAGTAAGCAAAAGCACCTATATAACCTATTAAAGTAAATAGACAAGTAAGCAAAGACACCTAACTAACCTACTAAAGCAAAAGACAAGTAAGCAAAGGAAACTAACTAACCTACGAAAGAAAAAGACAAGTAAGCAAAGGCAACTAACTACTGCAAGAAAAACTTCTCATTGAACAACTATCTAGCCTAAGAGGCAAGTGGACTAAATGCCTAATGCAAACCTATTTCTAATGTGTGAAAGGAAATCTAAATGCTTAATGCAATGCATGAAAGGAAATCTATTCTATTGAAAGAAAGAAATACTAAACACTAATCCTTAATCTATGATAAGAAAACTACTATCTATCAAAGAAAATTCTATCTAACCTATAGCAACAATAAACTATTTTCTAAACTTATGAAAACAATAAACTATCTCTTCTAATATATGAAAGAAAGAAACTATCTTTGATCTATGAAACACTCAAATGTAATGCTGGTGGTTGTGTGAATGCCTTCAGTGGTGACAGATGATATCTCGATGACACTTGACAAAAAAGGACAATTCCAACGGTATAAACTCAACACTAATCTCAATGGCAAAATGAAAGGTATGGATCAAACAATCTAAGGAGAATTTAGCCATGACAAAGATAATGCTAAATACCCTGCATATTCATGTATGAACCATCAACAACATAACGAGGTTATTATTCCAATTCTACACTATGTAAGCAAACTAGATTCATTCCTTAACTAAGAAATTCAATTGCACTTTAATTCTAAGAAAGGAAATTGCGTGAAATAAAACTATACTATGTATATTTTAACCAGTCAAACTATGATAAGAAAATGAATTAAAAACATAAATTAAACTATGATATTAAGAAGTAAATTGACAATTACATTAACCAATAACTAAGTAAATGAAATCTATGTAAAACTAAGATAAACAAACTATAAAAACTGGAAGTAAATCTATCCATCCATCAATCTTTGTCAAAAGAAACTCAAATTAAAACTGTGTTCTGTTCTAATTAAAAAACTGTTCTAAACTTGACTGCAAAATTATAAAAGAAAGCACAATTTAACATCTAACTGCATGCGGGGTTAGTATAGTGAGAGAGGGAGTTTCTAATTGCACACAGGGTTAGTATAGAGACTTTCAAGCCTGTTCCTAATCTACAAAATCAACACATGCTAACACATATCATCATCTAACCTGCAAAAGAGAAGTAAAACAGTAAGATACAACAAACTATTTAATTAAATAAAAACATGCATATACAGGAAATAAGAAAGAGCAATTTGAATTAAGAAATGCCTAAATAAACATAAGAACACTCACCAGACTGCTGGTGGGCCCTCGATCAAGTCGTGGCTACCTCCTACAAGCACACCATGAACTTAACGAGGTGAATTCACCATGAAAGATTGAAAACGCAGTTTTGGCACAATTCTGGCAATGTAAAAACTCAAAACAGAGTAAAATCATTTTTCTGACAATTCTAATGCTTATGCTACTTGGTTCTTCTACTTAACAATCATATGACCACATCAGTGGTATTTATAACATTTACAAACCAAGTGGTCGACCACAGGAGGGTCAAACCACTTCTAATTTTAGCAAAATACAATAAATGATGCCATAACTAACAAAATGGAGCAAGCCAATAATCGCCTTCTTTGGACAACTGAAATCAAGTTGTCTTGAGCTTAGTAGCTGGTGGGGGTGATCATGAAGAAAACCCATGTGCCTGATTTGTCTATCACTGGCCGCCAATGCCATAAATGCCAACTCACCTTGCGTTTTTGTGCAATACTGGGTGCTGGAATGAGTGCCAGATTGGGTACCAGAACAAGTGCTGGAACGAGTGCCGGATCAAGTGCCAGAACTGGAAACATGGTGCATTTTTTCCTGTAACAGCAGAAAAAACATGAATTAACTCTTGGAAATCATAGAACATGATGAATTAAACTTGATTTAGTCATTAAACATGAATTACACGTACCTTATGCCGATTATACCATTTTATCATAAAATTCTTCAAAAAGATCCTTTAAAAGATGAAAAATGCATATGTACATATGGCAAAAAGTGTATAATAATGTCATGAAAATGATCATATCTCGAGCCCAACATTACCCCCACACCTACGATTTTGTAGGTTCCACTGGAAACAAAAAGAAGTTACCCCTCGTGACTAGGCTTGCTGAGGAGGATAAACTTTGGAAGCCTCTCCTTCTTGCTGTGAAGACTTAGCCTTGTGCCTCTTGTGTTTCTTTAATTGTGCTCTAAGGCTGTGGTTAGATTGGGTCATCCCATCGAGCAACCGTTGAAGGGAATTAACTTTTGCCTGAAGGACTACATTGTCATGATGAAGGTGTGCATCTATTGTCTTCCTCTCTTCCAACTGTTGAAAAAGCTGATGGTTTTCTTTTTGTAGCTTCTCTATGGTTGGAACAAAATCAGTGATCTCTGAAGAAGGCTTAGATCCTTTGAGGAATGTGTTAAATTTATCAGTTTTAGGATCTAGAGTGGGCATAGGTGAAGTAGGAGTGATGGGAGATCGGAAAGGTGAGGTAGGTTCTGATTTTGTTTTCCTTAGTGGCTCTAATCCCTTCGCAGAGACTTCCCTAATTTGCTTATGAGGGCTCTCAAGGTCAGAGGACACTTGGATGGGATCCGAAGCAGGTAGAGGTTTTGCATAAGGCTTGGTTCTTGTGTTCCAGGTACTCTTCCGAAAGGGTCCTTTACCAAATTGATTGGGTCCCCTCTTGTTTGTGGGAATTATGGGAAAGTATTGCTGCATTACTTCTTGGAGTTTATTCGGTGTAGGACCAAGAGAAAGTGAAGGAATTGGGGGGTCAACAATAGGCTTCTGTTGGTCTTTGTTCTTGGTCTTTTTCCCTGATGAAGAAGTAGGGATATCAACAAGATTTTGGTATTTTTCCGGCAAAGAGAGGGTTTGTGCAAGGGAGTTTGGAGTTCTTGGAGAGTGAGGCTTGGATGGAGAGATAGTTTTTAGGCTAAGTGGATTTTTGCCAGTCTTAACTGTTAAGTGAGGGTTTGCAAATTGGTAGATAAAGGCATCCCAATTTTGCCCTTGCTTCTCTAGTTTGGTAAGAACAAGGAGTTTGATCAAACTATGGTGGAAGAGACTATTGTGGGGGTTAGTCACATTTTTCCTCACTTGAGAGGACATCTTCTCCAGGCTTTTGAGAAAATAAAAGGGAAAGTTCAAGGGTTTGTTGAACAGAAAATGAGCCAACAATCTAAAATGACAATCTTTGAAGGTGGAGTATTTACCTTCACATGTAATTAACCTTGTGATGACAATGAGGGGGTTAATCAATTCTGGCTTTATCCACTCCTTAGAATACCCTTTTTCTCTTGAAATGCTCTCGAATTCGGGCTTAAAAACCCTGTTGTAACTTGAGCGTGACAATTGATGATTCTTGAACCATCTATATCCCATTCTTGGGAGCTTTGTTACAACAGAAATGGAATCTTCTGTGACTTCAAAGATAAGAGACTCGACATGTGTTTTCTTACCATCAAAACCAACTGCAAATTGCATAGAGAGGCCTTCATCGTGGTCCTGCAAGCTAGACAGAAATGGCCCCCAGCCAGCACGCAAAAACACTTCTTTGCACTATGCGAATTCTGGAATGGAAAACAAGTCTGCATAGGAGGAGGGTTCGAATCCCGTGGGCATTGCAATAGAGTTTGAACTCACCAAGCAAGGGAGAAATAGAGCCAAGCAATGACACATATTGGGCATGGTCTAAGTGTGATTTGAATAGGGGATGAATTGGGAGAGGTTGAGCGCGATTCCTTAACGTAGGGCAGAGAAAATGGCAAGGGAAAATGAGATAATAGAGTGCCCAGCCCGATTTTGGATGCTCTTATGGTGGAGTACATTGCCCACATGTGCGCATGAGCTACCATGTGTGGGAAATTCGAATTTGATGGAAAGCTTGGGAGAAATGTATTGGTGCGTATTTAGATCATTGTCCAAGTCTTTTGACTTGGACATTTGATCATAACCATATGAAGCATCTTTTAATCAATGCCTATAACAAATTTAATTGAATGTAATTGAATTCTGGTTCCCTAGAATCTAGGACAGTTACTGGTATGCAATGGCACTTCATTCGACACCTCATACGGTACTTCATCCGATACCTTGTCCGGTATGCCTGTGTTAAGTGTATTTTCACCTCTTATAATGGATGGCCGGCAATTGGAAGTGTTTTTGACAACCACAGTAGTTAATGAGCAGAGGAAGAATGCTCCATTCTCACTCATTATTATGGCATATGACATATAATGTCAAAAACCTACAATGAATGGGTTATAGAAAGCATAAAATGTATTATTGAACCTACAACATGTAGCTTGTAATGAATGATAAACCGATAAAGAGTGGTCTATTAAGTATGTGTTCAGTAATTTATAGCACACAAGAGTTTAAGCATTTCAAAAATAACATGACTATCACTGTAATAACCTGTATCATGGTAATAATACAAAAATTCTTGCAAAGACTCATTTCTCTAGGCAATGATCATTTGTCATCTCATGAACCCCTCCCCCACACCTAAGTATTGTGACACCTCACAATCAAAAGTATAGGAAACTAGTTGGTATCCTCCAATAGCTGAAGATTTAGAGTGTGTCAAGTGTAAAGATAAAATTTCACAGCTTGGTTTGACGAGACAGTTAGAAGATGGCCCCACCTATAGGATAAGAGATCCTATATATAGATAAGAAGAGGTAGGCAAGAGAGTTTCAAGATAGTATTAGAGTTATTTTCCAATGGAAAGTTTATGAGATTCATTAACCTTAGCTTAAGCATACATACTCCATGTCATCTTTGTCTGCAAGTAATGCCGTACATCAGGACAAGTTTAGATTTATTATTTATTTTGGTCAGATTATCATCCTCAATAAGTAGAATGCCCCGCTGCCAACAAGCCTGTTCAGTACTCCGATGGGTTTTCCTAGTCATACCACATGCCAGTACCCGCTTCCAGCAGACCTGTTCAGTATCTCGGCGGGTTAGCCTCTTAAACCCTCAGAGACTGACCCTCCATATTTTAAGATTTTAGTATAGGGTTTCTTATGCAAGAAGATGGGGGAACAACTCTGATTTTTTTTTTCTTTCTTTTTCTTTTTAATTGGGATGGTATTTATGTTAGAGGATGAATTTCCATTATATTATTAGTGATTGTCCCGATGTAAGGGGTATTTAAGGGGACGTGGCCTATCTAAAGATATGATATAATCAAGCTATTTAGTGTGTAGTGGATGGTACCATTGAGAAAAAACAGAAAGGTATCTCTAGGCTCAACTTACTTTCTTCCTTTGTAGTTATTGTGATGTTTCCATGACTAACCGGTAATTATAATTCCTTGTTACTCTTTGATAAAGACACTTGACTCACTTACTCAGGTTGCTTGGAAAAACTGTACGAGAGACCTCTAGGCTTGATAGTTATGGTATCGCTTCCTTATACATTGGTGAAGAGTTTCAAGAGAAACTTCTTTAAAATGCCTTACAAAATGATAATGTTTGAAAAAATATGGCTAATTACAGTAAGTCAATATTCATTTGATGCTTTAGCAACACAAAATTCAAGTATAACAATGTTTTGAAGAAAGATATTTGAAACTGTGTACTCCAGGTGAAATAATTACTTACAGAAATATCTAGAATTGCCTTATTAACAAAATGCAAAAACTATTTACATATATACAGGAGGAAACTCATAAATTTTTTCAAGAACAAGGGGGGACTTCCCCATCTACCAAGGCCAATGCCTTGTTAGCTGTCATGACCTATAGAAAATCTTCTCTAGAAATGGGCTTATGATTAAATTTGAGTCGGTGTCCATTTACCACAAAGGAGACTTTTCCATCGTCAATTGTTTTAATTTTTACAACTCCATTGTCATATATATTGTCTACCTCATAAGGGCCCAACCACTGGGTGGTGAGCTTGCCTTTGAAGGTTTTGAATTGGGAATCAAACAATAGGGTCTAATCACCAGGTTGGAAGTGATTCTTCTTAATAAACTTGTCATGCCACTTGCTCCTCTGGTTCTGGACCAACATCGTCCGTTGGATGGCATCTTTCCTGATTTCATCCAACTCATTTAGTTGTAGGGCTTGTTTCTTTTGAGCCTAATCCAGGTTCAATGCTATCTCTATGACAATACAAAAGGTCCTTACTTGGAATTCTATAGGTAAAAGTACTTGTTTCCCGTACACTAGCTCATAAGGGGTATGCTCAGTGGTATTCCTCTAGGTAGTTTGGTATGACCACAAAGCCTCTGGGAGCCTATCAACCCAATCCTGATGATGTAACTAAATGGTCTTGGTCAAGATGGCTTCCAAAACTTTGTTTGTGTATTCTACCTGACCATTGGCTTGTGGGTGGTATGGAGAAGATTTACGATGTTTAATCCCATATTTCTCTGTTATCCCTTTCATCATCTTGGAAGTAAATTGAGTGCCTTGGTTTGTAACAATTGGGTAAAGATGTCTTCATAGATAAATTCAACAACAGACTTCTCTGTGGCCTTGAGTAGGGATTTTGCCTCTACCCATTTGGTGACATAGTCCGTACAAACCAAAATATAGTTCTTCCTACGGTACATGGGTGAAATTGGTCCTACAAATTCGAGGACCCATTTTTCAAAGGGTTCTATCATAACTTGGGCCTGTAAACTAATTTCATCAGATGACGTAGGTCTTCCTATCCTTTGGAAACTATCACAACTTCTTAGTTACTTGGCAACATCTTTGAAAATTCTAGGCCAATAGTAACTTGAATGTAATACCTTATATGTTGTGTGTTTGTCAGAGAAATGGCCACCACATGGTCCATCATGACAACTTTGTAGTATAGAAGGTACCTCATCCTCTCAGACACATCTACAAATAATCAAATCAGGACCTGTGCGAAAAATATCATGACCAACCCAAGAGTAATTAGCACTTTGTGTAATAATTTTCTTCTTTTCATGAGGTGACAAATGAGACGGTAACTTCCTAGTGGCCAGATAGTTTTCCATATTCGAAAACCATGGGGTATTGAAAGAAAGGGAAAAGAGGTGCTCATCTGGGAAACTATCATCTACAGGGATATCATCATCCTCATTTTTTATTCGGGAAAGAAAGTCAGCTACTACATTATCTTTCCCTGGTCGGTCAAGCACAATAATATTAAATTCTTGAAATAACAAGAGCCACCTAGTCACTCGACCATTAGTTATAGGTTTGTTCATGAGGAACCTAATGGTAGAATGATCAGTGTGTACAAATACTTCATAACCTATAATGTAAGGACAAAACTTGTTAATAGCATGAACAACTGCCAATAACTCTTTCTTGGTGTGTGTAGTTTAACTCGGTAGGGGACACGTTCTTGCTTACAGAATAAATGACATAGGATTGTTAGTCTTCTTTCTTCCCTAATACCCTTCCTACTGCAATGTTGGAGGCATCAGTGGATATATGAAATGGGAGAGTCCAATTGGGCCCTCTAAGAATTGGTTCCAAAGACAACTTAGCTTTTAGGGTTTCGAAGGCAGTTTGACACTACTCAGTCCAAACAAAATTAACATCTTTTATCAATAATCTTAACATAGGTGCAACACTCTTTGTAAAATTTTCAATAAACCGCCGGTAATATCCGTCATGTCCAAGAAATTTTCTCACCTCTTTCTAAGTCTTGGGGGGTGGAAGTCTAATAATGACCTCAATCTTTGCAGGATCGACTTTTATTCCTTCAGATGAAACATGATGTCCTAGAACCACTCCTCCAATTAACAACATTTTTCATTTTTCATGACTTAGAGATAGGTTCATTTCCTAGCATCTGATGAGGACTTTTTCTAAGTTGTCTAAAGTTTCCTGATAAATGTTGCCATATACTGTGAAGTCATCCATGTAGACCTCCACACAATCATGAATAAGATCAGAAAATATCCCTAATACTGCACGTTGAAATGTGGCAGGAGAATTACACAATCCAAATGGTAAGACCCTATAGGCATAGGTTCCCCATGGACAAGTAAAGGTAGTCTTGTCCTGGTCCTCAGTTTCTATAAGAATCTGGTTGTACCTACTGTGCCCATCTAGAAAGGAGAAATACTTCTTTTCGGACAAGGTATCTAGAACTTGGTCAATGAAAGGAAGAGGAAAGTAGTCTTTCAGAGTGGCCTTGTTGAGTTCCCAGAAATCAACACAGATTCTCGATTTCCCGGTCACTTTATTTGGAACCACTACAAGTGGGGATACCCACTTACTATTGGAGATGGGATAGATAAATCTGACATTTAGAAACTTTTGAATCTCCTCCTTGACTATGTATTTGAGTGCTGGGTTCATCCTTCTCTAGGGTTTCCTAACACGTGTTACCTCCCCCTGGGTATATATATGGTGGATAATTGTGTCAGGTTGTATACCCTTCATGTCAGTGTATTCCCAAGAAAATGCAGTTGTTTTTTCTTTAAGTATATCTACTAACTATTTCTGTTGGTCTGTATCTAGCCCGGAGTTTATATGTAAAAATTTCACTGGACTAATCTCATAGGGCATAGTATAAGACATGGCAGACTCATCTATTTTGAAAATAAAAGATGTCAAAGACAAAATGGATGGGTCTAAATGTTCTTGAAATTCTTCCCCAAACATGTACTCAAATTGGGGAAAAGACTGTGGAAAATCCACACATGTCATAGCGGAAATGAACTGGTTTAGCACATTTTCTATTGTGTGTTCCTAAAGTTCCCTTGCATGGTCACTAGGAAATACAGGTTCTTCCCAGTCTTCGTTCTCATATGGAAATTCAAGCCACCATAGATTCTCCATAATAGGTTGAGCTGGAGGGTAAATGGTGAGATTCTGGATAGAGATACCATTCGAGATGGTCATTTCTCCTTCTCTATAGACAATAAATGCATTGGCTATGGCTAGCCAAGGTCTTCCCAAAATAACGGGATTCCCTCTAGCAGGATCCTTTGAATGAATGACAATAAAATCTATGGGGTACTCCCATGAGGCTAAAGTAAACATGGCATCATCTAAAATCCCTTCAGGAATAACCCTAATTTTATCTGCTAATTCCAAAATGGTTGGGGTAGGCCGAAGAAGAGGTTGTAACTGTAATTGTTCCAAGATAGTAGCAGTCATAACATTGATGGCTGCCCCTATGTCTATGAGAGTGTTTCCAATGGAGACCTCATTAATGGTTATGGTGACTACGGGGTTTCCTGGATTCCCATACTTTGCTATCTTTGGTTGCTCTGATATGTACTCAGCGATTCCTCCTACCAAATGTACTATAGGAGGGTCCTTTTACTTCCTACTTGGATTCTTAATACACAATTATTTGACTACCTTACTATAGATTGGAATGTCTTTAATGTCTTGAAGCAAGGGAATCTTGACAAAAATATTTTTCAATTCATTAAGAATGTCAAATTTCGGTCAGGTGGTAGGTTTCTCGATTACCAATCGGTCTGGATAAGGAGGAACCTTCGTAATTTGTGAAGGTTCATTTTGGGGAAGCTTGGGTTCTTGATTTTTGAGATAATAACATCTTCCCACCTAGTGTCATCCATGGGTTGTTTGGTGATTTCTGCTTCTTCTTCTTCCTAGATGACTACTGAAGGTTTCTGCCTATCTAGAACTTTTCCCGATCTTAGTTGAATTTCCTGTAATGGAATATGAGTAATAACATATGCCGGGAAGGCTTGCATCTCAACATTGTTAAGAGGTTGAGGGGGATTATTATTAGGATTCGGCACAGGCTGTGCCGATAATAGTGTTGGTCTTGATGAGGTTTCATTTTGAAATTGTAGTGGTTCTTGTTGTGGGATAGGAGGTAAAGGTGGTGGAACAAAACCTGACAAAAGTTGCAGAGTGTTTGATGAGAACTGGGGATAAGGATGGTTGTACATATGGATAGGTGGAGCTTGAGGGTTTCCTTGGTTGTGTCCTCCCCTCCATCCTTGAATCCAAGGATGTTGGTACTGAGTAGACCAGTTTTTCCAACCTGGTGAGTTCCACTATTGTTGTTGATAATAGGGTGGAACTTGAGACTATATATCTGGGTATGTGGGTTGATTCCTAGGTTGCCATGGCCTCCTAGGTGCATAAGAAGACTCCCGAGGATATCCACTCCTATAGATGGCTAATAAAATGGACAATGATGGACATTTTTCAATCACATGGTCTTCTATATAGAAGCCACAAACTGAAATGTTATCTAATGGGCACTCCCTTGTGGAATGCTTCCTCCTGCACCTTGGGCAATATATGCTCATTGCTGCATTTTCCTCCTCCTGTTTCTTTTTGATTTTAAGGGTTTCCAACTGGGAACCTATTATGCTTAGGATATATGTCTTAAATTTTTCTAAAAGGTTACCTATCTCTTCTCTTGTAATTCCACTTGAACTAACTAGTTTTAAGCTTCTATTGTAAGGGTCCCGAACATTCTTTCCTATTTTGGCTCTACTCCTTGAGTAATGTTTACACATTTCACATATTTTAGCAAATGGTTTATGAGAGATTTCACCTGATGCCATCAGGTTAAGAATCTCTAAATATTCTTCTGAAATTCCCTTAAGGAAAAGAGCCCTAATTGCATCCTCTGGGAGGTCATGGTATTTTGACTTCTAGGAGATATAACCAAACATTTCCATATAATCTTCGAGGGTCTCGTCTTCTAATTGTGGGATTTTAAAAATGTCATTACGAGACTCTTTGGTCTTGCAGTAGTCTTGGTACTTATTGAGAAGTATGTCTTTCATGGCTTCCCAAGACCTAATACTGGATTCTCCCAACCCCATGAACCATCTTAGTGCAGATTCTTTGAGGGTGGCAGGAAAGAGTTTTAATATCTGGGCATATTGTATGTAGTTGTAACTACTACAAAAGATGTCAAACTCAAATAGGAAGGTGTTTGGATCTTCACCATTTTTACCATAAAAGGTAGGTAGTGCTGAGAGAGGAATATTCTTCATGTTGACATTCAGAGTGGTGTCTAAAATCAGAAACATGAAGGTAGTTTCGGTTTGGTTTCCAGTTTCTTCTTCCTCTCCATGTCTTACGTTTTTATGGTCCTCCTAATCACCCATATTGGCTTGGTTTCCAAAAAAAGAGTACCTAAGTGGTTTTATGTTTGAAGAGAACAAGGTTTCCCTTTGATGAAAAGGTCTTCCTACTGATTGGATGTCTGGGAATCTACTTGAGCTGGTTGATATTATTGGTGCCAAAGTTTCTGTGTCAATTTGAGAGATGATTACATTGGCTGAACTACCAAACAAAATATTCACCTATTCAGGGTCTATGATGTCCTTAAAATTAGGGTCCCCTGGTGGTGGTGTAAAAGCAAAGGTTGTATTGTTTGGTTCTGTGGAAGACTCGAGTGGTCTTGCCTCCTGTCCTAATATTATTGATGCTTCAATTTATTTTTCTATAGTTCTCCCTTTGTTAGTCCCTTCAGAGACTATTTTATCTCTTTGAGTCGATCTAGTTTATGTTTTTCGGTATCAGTTTGCGGATTTTATAAGTGAAATGTTCCTTCCCCCAAAGAGATCGGAAGGAACCTTGGTTGAAAGGTCTGATTTTGATTTAATGTATCTACCTTGTGGGTCTCTAGGCCTATTCATGAAAGAAAGCAAAAACAAAAAGCAAAAGCTACCATTTGATTCCTAGGTCTATTCATGAAAAATAAAAACAAAAACAAAAACTATCATTGGGTTTGGGGGAACCTGCTATAGCAGATGCACACGTTCTTACCTCTCGTCTTAAAGTTCCCCTGCCACCAAAATAATGCTAAGGTCTAGAAATGATCTAATTCCTAACTTCTTCTTACCTTGAGACAACTCCTCGACAACGATGCCAAAATGTTAGGTGATTTATATGTACTAAAAAGACACTAAACTACCCTCAATTAAATTGTCAACCCGGGGTAAGTAAACTTAGAGCTGTAGAAAAATATATGCCAAAGGTAAAAGGTTGGTAGGAGTATATTCTAACTAATGAAGGCAACTATCTAAGGCTAATCTACTCAAGCAAACCTATCTAATGAGAAAACCCTACTAAGCAACTTGAAGCTAGGTAACCTAAGTACTTTTGGGCCAAGGGTCGATGGATAGTTCCTAAGAAAGCAAATGAAAACTCTATGTAAAACAAACTAGTTTAACAATAAGAAAAAGCAAACTACTAAGCATAATAAGCAAATGACAAAAGAAAACTTCTTTAACTTGCCAACCTACATTCAATGAGCAACTACCTTATGAAAGAAAATAAATAAGCAAGTAAGTAAAAACACCTATCTAACCTATTAAAGAAAATAGACAAGTAAGCAAAGACACCTAACTAACCTACTAAAGCAAAAGATAAGTAAGCAAAGGCAACTAACTAACCTACGAAAGCAAAAGACAAGTAAGCAAATGACACTAACTACTGCAAGCAAAACTTCTCATTGAACAACTATCTAGCCTAAGAGGCAAGTAGACTAAATGCCTAATGCAAAACTATTTCTAATGCGTGAAAGGAAATCTAAATGCTTAATGCAATGCATGAAAGGAAATCTATTCTATTCACAGAAATAAAGACAAACCACTAATCCTTAATCTATGATAAGAAAACTACTATCTATCAAAGTAAAGTCTATCTAACCTATAACGACAATAAAACTATTTTCTAAACTTATGAAAACTAGAAACTATCTCTTCTAATCTACGAAAGCAAGAAACTATCTTTAATCTATGAAACACTCAAATGTAATGCTGGTGGTTGTGTGAATGCCTTCAGTGGTGATGGATGATATCTCGATGACACTTGACAACAAAGGACAATTCCAACGGTATAATCTCAACACTAATCTCAATGGAAAAATGAAAGGTATGGATTAAACAATCTAAGGAGAATTTAGCCATGACAAAGATAATGTTAAATACCCTTCATATTCATGTATGAACCATCAAAAACATAACTAGGTTATTATTCCAATTCTACACTATGTAAGCAAAATAGATTCATTCCTAACTAAGAAATTCAATTGCACTTTAATTCTAAGAAAGGAAATTGCGTGAAATAAAACGATACTATGTCTATTTTAACCATTCAAACTATGATAAGAAAATGAATTAAAAACATAAATTAAACTATGATTTTAAGAAGTAAATTGACAATTACATTAACCAATAACTAAGTAAATAAAATCTATGTAAAACTAAGATAAGCAAACTATAAAAACTAGAAGTAAATCTATCCATCCATGAATCTTTGTCAAAATAAACCCAAATTAAAACTATGTTCTGTTCTAATTAAAAAACTGTTCTAAACTTAACTGTAAAATTATAAAAGAAAGCACAATTTAACATCTAACTGCATGCAGGGTTAGTATAGTGAAAGAGAGACTTTCTAATTGCACATAGGGTTAGTATAGAGACTTGCAAGCTTGTTCCTAATCTACAAAATCAACACATACTAACACATATCATCATCTAACCTGCAAAAGAGAAGTAAAATAGTAAACTACAACAAACTATTTAATTAAATAAAAACATGCATATACAGGAAATAAGAAAGAGCAATTTGAATTAAAAAATGCATAAATAAACATAAGAACAATCACCAGATTGCTAGTGGGCCCCCCAACAAGTCGTGGCTACCTCCTACAATCACACCATGAACTTAACAAGGTGAATTCACCATGAAATCTTGAAAACGCAGTTCTGGCAATGTAAAAACTCAAAACAGAGTAAAATCGTTTTTCTGACAATTCTAATGCTTATGCTACTTGGTTCTTCTACTTAACAATCATCTGACCACCTCAATGGTATTTATAACATTTACAAACCAAGTGGCCAACCACAGTAGGGTCGAACCACTTCTAATTTCGGAAAAATACAATAAATGATGCCATAACTAACAAAACAGAGCAAGCCAATAATTGACTTCTTTGGACAACTGAAATCGAGTTGTCTTGAGCTTAGTAGCTGGAGGGGGCGATCATGAAGAAAACCCATGTGCCCGATTTGTCCATCACTGGCTGCCAATTCCGTAACCGCCAACTCACCTTGTGTTTTTGTGCAATACTGGGTGCTGGAACGAGTGTCGGATCGGGTACCGGAACAAGTGCTGGAATGAGTGTCGGATCAAGTGTCAGAACTGTAAACATGGTGCATTTTTCCCTGTAACAACATAAAAACATGAATTAACTCTTGGAAATCATAGAACATGATGAATTAAACTTGATTTAGTAATTAAACATGAATTACACTTACCTTATGCTGATTATACCATTTTATCATAAAATTATTCAAAAATATCCTTTAAAAGATGAAAAATGCATATGTACATATGGAAAAAAGTGTATAATAACATCATGAAAATGATCATATCTCGGGCCCAACAAGTATCTGGGGGATATCCCTTCAACCAACCTCGCACGAGTTTGTGATTAACTCCGGTGTGAGCGGAGCCTCCCGCTATTACCAATTATACAATGGATATCTCCACTCCCTTTGTTATACACATATGTTGATTTAATCGCCTTGGAGAAGTTTACTCACAAAATCCTATTCCAAGGAACTAAATCCTAAGCTAGTTTGTGCACTCTAGAAAATAAAATTGTGACTAATCAATTTTAAATTATAGCATTAATTTTAGTGGTTGTGCTTACTCAAAAAGGCATGGTAATGTAACTCATGATGTTATGACTCAACAAGAAACGTAAAATGAATATAATGGAAAGTCCTAACTTCAATTTTCAATGAAAGATATGCTTCTTAAAACACATGCAATTTCCAATTTCAACTCTGCAATTCTGAAGTAAAAATGCAATCTTTCTTTACATGCACTAAGCTAAGGACAAAGACTCAAAATATCAAAATGCCAAGCAATGCAAAATGCCTAATATTTTTGTATTTTCAATACAAGAAAAATGAAAATGCATGGACTAAACATCAACTTGATATATAAAACTCTACTGTGTATAGAAAGAGATAACTCAAGTAGAATACCAAGGACCAAAACACCTAGCCCAATGTACAAGGACAATCAAAATGAAAAGGTGATGAGAAAGACTTTGTCCAAAAATTCAACCCCAGACAGGTTTCCTGTAATCCCACAGACACTTAACATTCACTATAGATACCCAAGAAGATTCAAAAAACATCAAATCCCACCCAACAACCACCAAACACAACAAACAAGCAAATAAGGCTGATGTACACGACTGTTCAAGGAAACAAAGCGTATGTACGCATCTTGCAGAGGGAAATCCCGCGTATATACACAATTGTCAAGCAATGATACGACAAGAAACACAATAGGAATGAGAGCAACATAAGGATAAAAGTAATCCAAACCTTAAGAAAGAATCTTCAATCCCTAGTATGGTCGCCAATTCTGTTACGAGGAAAATCTCTCTATGGCTAGGGTAAACCACAACAGACGGAAATGACTACAGAAATCAACTCTATCCTCAAGTATGCTATGTAAACAAATATGGTAGCAAGACAAGATAAAAGGCCTACCTCATCCAGACGTTCGATGAAGTCCACCTTTGAGCACTTTACCCAAAGTAATATACGTGCAACTAGTCCTCAACAACCAAGAAAAACAAGCCTATGGTGATAATAAATGATGTTAGCACATTCAATAGCATAATCCATTAATAAAAATGACAAATACGCCCATGGAATAATAATTCAAATATTTGCAAGATATCAATTGGATGGTGTTAGCACTCTGTAAATTCCCAGAGGTTGTCAGGGGCATAAGAAATTTGACAGAGGTAACTTACCAAAACCACTTTTCAAACTGGGATCTAGCCCTACCAGTTTCAAAGAGGGATCTCTCTATAGAATTTAGATTTGTTTGAGTTTTAGATATTAGGCTAGTTAAAGTAATATGGGTTTGTTTGTTTTGTTTATAAGGATTGGCTGAAAGTATTGAATTAAACATCCTTTGGGATATGGTGTCTGTGTTAAAGATTATGATCAGATTACAACTTTTATAAAGTTTCTTCACAGGGAGAGATAGTGAGAATGTTGGATCTATTAGATTAAAAAGTGATGGAAATATAGAACATGTGAGATAATCAATCAAACAAAGAAGCAATTAAGAATTTATTTGATTAATATCAGACGAATAACATGCAGATCGCTAAAGACCAGAAACATAGTGCATGAGACAAATTCTGTTCATTAACTTCCTTTAAATGAATTGAAAAGAAAACAAAAATGATTACAGAGTAAAGATAAACATTAACAGAGCAAGATGAACATCACCAACATCCAAATGCAAGAATCATGTGAATCAATGTTTTTATTACCGATTGATCTTATCAAAAAGATTATGAAGATATATTCCTGGGTGAAAAAGTCAACCCTCAATACTTCAAAGTAAGAAGTATTTATACAACAATTACATTTGATCTTGTCATCAATGACTAGGGTATGGTGGAATAAAAATCTAACTAACTAGATTACAAATTACAAAATAATAGGATTTTTGATGATGTATTTGAATCCTTGGCGCTGATTCTAGGGGAAAGGAGTTGGTTATTCTTCAACTTGACTTTGACTGTCTTCGTGTTGACTCAAATGTCCACATCACCTCTACTTGAGTAAGGCACATAGGTCTTCCTATCTCTTTTGACTAGGGATGGAAACTTTGAGTAAACTTATGTATGTTTCATCCATCTCTGTGTAATTGGCAAAGGTAGGCTTGGTGATGAATATGTATTTTATCTCATGTTGGATGCTCAGGTCCAACTGTAGAGTTTCTAAGAATGCTTTGCCCGTGATGATCCCTTGTATGCCTGTGAATTTAAACAATATTTCGCTACTGCAAGGATCTTCTGTTTGTATTATGACTGAGTAATTAGTTTATCATTGATCACTAATAAACCCGAAAGACTTTTCTTGTGCAGTGAGTCGACCTTACTGAAAAACCTCTGCAATCCAATATCCATTGTCTGAGATTTCTACTAAAGTTGAAACATCAATCCCTTCTTGGTCAAAACCTTCTTGAACTCAAGGTTTGTTTATGTCCTATCCTTAATTTCCAATGTTTCCAACTCTTCCTTGGTTTTGGAATTCAAGAACCTGATGATTTCTATGGCATCTGTAGGATTTTCTCCCAATTCTCCCCTTATCTTGTCAATGGATTGTTTGGCTCTCTGCACCAGTTCATGTTGTTCAAATACAATTTGTATAAGGGGCCATATCTCTTTCATTGACTTTCTGATGTCTGTCCAAATGTTTTCTTTGGCTTCTGATAGTGTCTTAGACATGACAATCTCCTTCTGCAGTTCTTGCTTGAGCCTCTGCGATTTGTGCATCTTTGTGTTGTAGCTAGACTGGAATGTGGATTTCATATTTTGGAGGTTATTAATATCTTCCTGCAATCTTCTGATTTCTTCCCCTTGCAAAGTCATGTCCTCCATTGACTTTGCCAATTTGGCAGATGCATCTATAGCTATTACTAGAATGGATGATGGAATTTCTGCTGTCGCTGTTGCTGTGCTAATTCCTGTGAGGGGAAATGAATTCAGTGGTATGACATCCATTGGCACATTCTTCTCCTTCTCTTTGAGTAACTTCTCCAGTGCGGACTCCATCTCCTTAATATGTGCATTCTTCTCCATGATTAGTTTCATCATTTCCTCCTTGTGGCCTTCATTCTCAGCCATTTCCTCTGCCTGTGGATCTTCAATGGCTGGGATTTTCAGTTGTTTCCTCAGGGATGCTATGTCAATGTTTTTATTCTTGAGGAGTTCTTCTGCTTCTTTGACATTGGATGGATCGTATCCAATTTTCAATACTAGTTCTTCTAGGGATTTTATCTTATTGTCCTTGGCTAGAGAAGATACATTTTCCATCTTCAATTGAGACTGGACATTGTTTAAAGAGACCTACAATTTTGCAGTATTCATGGAGGTATTTTCCATGGTAAAGAAGATCATCTCCCCAGTTTGTCTATGCATATACATTTGATCAGCTGGATGCACCTCTTTTACATCAAATTCAAATGTTTCCCTCTTGTTGATCTAAAAATGAAGAAGACTTGTATTCTTGAAAATATTTGCAAGTTAAATGTTATGTGTTAAAATGCAAATGGATCAACTTTGCAACACAAATTTAATAGGATTTACTCATTCAAGATGCATATAAACAACAACAAAAACAGTGAATAGAAAACATAACACAACAAATGATAAAGGAGTTTACCCCTCTCTTGGGCTACATCTCCTGGTCCAACTTCCAATGGATCATTTGTATTATTTGCTCAAATTTCTCAAAATGTACTTTACAATGCTCAAAATGCCAAATAGACTGCTCCAATGGCTTTAGAACGTCCAAAAACTCCTAGCTGGGATTTTTTGGCACCTCGTTTGGCCAAAAATTGAAGAAGATAGGCTTCCTGGAAGTCTCCCCTTCAAACTTGTTGTCTCTGCATCTACAAAACGCACCCTTGTTGGCTCAACCTAGCCCACATGCATATTTAAGCATAAAAACTTAGCACCAGACACAACCGCGTGAACCGTGCAAACTGTAGGACAGTTATGGGCGCACCTAGCCCCTAACCGTTAAGGGCAAGGTCGTATGACCCATGTGATCACACACAAGTATAAACATAGGTTCATGTTCCACAAGCCAATGGTCAAAAGACAAATGGTGGGTCGTTTGTATAACCGTTGGAACCAAAACAAAACACAACTGTGCACGCGCACCGAATGGTATAACATTGGGTCATATGTTAACACAATGTGCGACCAAGGGCTGGGGCTAAGCCCCAGCCCGATCGCGCCCCAACTATACACATATGCAAACATATATAAATATTTTACCACATATATAACAAGGAACAACCAGTGGTGCACAAGTTGGAGGCACTTCCCAAGTCTCTCCCCCCTGCCTGGAGGTCGCGGGGTCGACTCCGGCCAATGACATAATTTTAAACCAATGTATATACGACATGTGGCAGCCATTGACTGGGCCACGTGTCGTCATCCCGTTCATTGCAAACATGCAATGTCGCATGCCAACTGTCCAAATAACTACTTTCCACGTGTTGTATGGCCTGCCACATGTCGTATGACCTACCACATCAGCGTTCATACGGACTGTACGGACTGTACAGTCAACACCCCTTTTTTTTGCCTGTTTGTCATTTTGAATAGAACACGATATCTCTCGCTCCCGACGTCCGTTTGAACCCAAATAAGTTGCATTGGGTTAGTAACGATGAGGCCTACGCTCTCATTTGATTTGAAGCGATTTTGAGCACTTTGAATTTTTGAGCAAAATTTGATCCCTTGGATCACACCTCCCCATTAGAAAGCTTTTGGACCTCCAAAATACTATTTTCAGTCTATCTGAAGATGAGAGTATAGCTCCCTCACCTTTCCAACCTCAATCCACTTGGATTTTCTTGGATTTGTACCTTTAAGACTAGCTCGAAGATACTCCACATTTCCTCATTTTGAAGTTCACATTCTGTTGTCAAGGATGGTGTCTTCATGTAGTTCTGTAAGATATTCTGGGGAAAAATCATCTATAGAAGGAATCTGAACATGCTCTCCTTGATCATCAATCAAAGGAGGCCCATACAATTTCAAATTCTCAACATTAACAACTGCATATATTTGCATATAAGAAGGCAAATCTAAACGAAAGGCATTGTTACCAATCTTGTCGATAATCTTGAAAGGACCATATCGAATCGGTTTCAATTTTTTACCTTCTCCTTTAAGCCTCTCCTTACTGATGTAAAGCCAAACTTTATCTCTAACTTGGAAACTGTGATCAACATGATGTTTGTCATGTATCATCTTGTACTTGGCTTGACTCTTTTCCAACTGCTCTTGCACCATTTGATATATCGACTTAATTTTTTCAATGAACTTTTCTGCCCTATCAATGTCATATTGACCATCAATAGAAATATCCTTCCCAAAGATAAAATCTAAAGGAGATTTGGGCAAATAGCCAAAACATGCTTCAAATGGTGATGTTTGAGTTGAAGAGTGCTTAGCTCGATTGTAAGCATGTTGAATGTAGTGTAAATGCTCATCCCAAAGGTTAGGATGCTTGCTGCAATAAGCACGAAGAAGATGCATCACTATTCGATTTACCACTTCTGTCTGACCATCTATTTGTGGATGAAAAGCTGTGTTCTTTTTCAGTTTGGTGTCCATGAGTGCCCATAAACTTGACCAAAAACTTCCAACAAATCGAGAATCCCATTCAGAAATAATGGATTTAGGCAATCCAAAATGCACCCAAGCATTTTGAAATAACATTTGTGCCATTTTCTCAGCTGTAACCTGCTTCGTACAAGGCATCAAAATACACATTTTTCTAAATCAATCAACCACAACATAAAGATAATCATGATTTCATCTAGACATAGGTAAACCTCCTACAAAGTTCATGAAAATAATTTCCCAAGGACGAGAAGGAACCGGAAGTGGAGTATACAAACCCAACTTTCGATTGCTAGGTTTACTTGTGGCACATAACGAACATCCTCGAACATATCTTGAAACACTTTCATTCATTTTAGGCTAGTAGCAGTATCTTTACAAATTAGCCACTGTCTTGCCTACACCAAAATGACCAGCAATAAGAGAAGAATGGGCTTCTCTTATAATATTGATTCTTTCCCCCTGTGGAATACATAGCTTGCCAAGATGATACAAAAGATTATCATG
>SNQJ01S0006482.1:583680-597967 GCA_010110895.2 Picea sitchensis
GTTAAAGGCATAAGGGTTGGGGGGGTCCGATATTCGCTGCTGACCATAGATCTGAGCGCACTCTAATGAAACGTTGAGATTATATCACCACAAAACTTAGGATAAAAACATATCATGGGTTTTTGCAGCTCCCCTTTCTTCATTTTGTCGCCAAGGGGTCAAAAATACATCATTTTAACCCAAATCAAAGACATTTAATCAACTTCTAACAAGATTTTATTGAAACAAAACATACCAACCTATCTCCTAATCTACGTACCTAGTACATTAACCCAGATTAAACTGTTGGGTTAACAATTTCTCTAACCTAAGACATTTGGCTAAGCTTAAACTATTTAGCCAAACTTATTCACTATCCTATCTAATCAAGCTAAGATTAAACTATTTATCCCAATTTATTCACTAACCTATATGGATAAATTCAAAGGAATTGATCATGGTCAGACAATATGAATCAAGACAATCTTATTCCATGGGGTTTTCTTTTCTCTTTTCTATTTTTATACCCTCTTTTGATTTTTTGTATTTTTTTTTTATTTTCTTTCTTTTCTTTTATTTTTGTAAATCATTTGAAAAATAAAATATTATTTACAATATGATGCAACTAGAAGAAGAGATTATAATCACCAAGTGATCCTATGAAGCATAGGGTTATAATAGAAAAAAGTATTTCTATTAATATATGATCAACATAAGTGAAAATGTTACAGACTTCCATGTCGACATGGTTCGGAACCGAGAAACTAAGTTCCTTCCAACTGGGCCTCCACCACTTCAATCCTCCACCAATGGAAAGCTCATAGAAGAGAGACAATTGAGTTCTAAATCAAATAAGGGAAGATCTTGGGGGCTGAACATTGTGTTCAGACTTAAAGGACAAAGGGATGCAAACTAAATATGAAGTAAATAATTTTTCCAGAGTAACTTTGCTCTCAATGTTGAATTCTTTCTCCTCTTTTCCATAGCTCGGAATTGACCCATTTATAGCCTTCAAATGGAACTAAAGGGCCGATTCGAAACATTTCCAATATATGGAAGGCCAAGGATCATAGATCTCATGTCGTGACATGGAAACCCTGTTGTATCCTTTTTGTCACCTAAATGAGCAAAAGAAGGACACTTACAAGTCCATTTGGGTTAGCTAGACATGATAGAGATGAATGCAAGAGTTAAAAACATCAAGCATAAGAAATAAACAAACAACTAAGATAATAATAATTAAAGAAACTAAACTAACGTGCATAAGGGAAATAGAAGAAAAAATAAACAACATTCGTGCCACCAATGGATAAGTTGTATTAGTGGGAAAACACCAAAGAGAAAGGGAGACTTATGGGTCCCCTCTTCCTCCAAGGGAGGGCTCTTGAACCCCCAATGATTGATATCTTCTTACAAATATAAAACTAGAAGAAAATGGTGAATAAATCCAAAGCTCATTAACTCAAGAGGTGATGTGAATGACTAAATGAGATGATGCTTGTATGCTCTAGTGAGGAAAGAGGTTCCTCCAAGAGAATATAGGCAGCATAACAATACAAATGAATTCTTGGAAACGTAGTGCACTCATGGCCTCTTTTTATAGCAAAGTTTTGAGGCATTATTCAACCAGTCCTTAGTGTGAACAAGGGGCTCTTTAGGGCACCCTTAGGTCTTTGACCACCCACCCACTCGGATTTAGCTCAGATTTGGGTGTCAAATTGACTTGGGAGATGAAACAGAAGTGGGTGGAAGGCCGACCAAAATCATAAATGCAGCGTTCTAAGTTATGCGCTCCTTTTTTCATCCACAATCGCGCATCGGGCACATGTGCACTTTTCCGGTGTTTTTGACTGGAGCACGTGCGCATGCTTCCTTTGTATCCTTAGCGCATGCTGATTTTATAACCAGTTGTATAGTTTTGTGCCCTTTAGAAATGCACTTTTGAAGCTGTGGGTGAACTAATAGGTGTTTGGAGATGCTAGATTCCTATAACCATTTGTGGACGAAATTTTAGTGATAACAAACCTGACACCAATTTTCATTTTTGGGCACAAATATCAATGTACGCATGCTGTAGTGGTGCAGCCTGCATATACACATGTTGTATACTAGGAAATGTGCGTACATGTGGACACATATTTTTTTTTAGCTCTGGGATTTACAAATAGGGATGATAAGTCTGCATAGGGAAATGGAAAAAAGGCCTTATGTGCAAGATTGCATAGGGTGAGGAAAATCTTGCTATAACAATATGGAGGCCACTTTGCTGACAAGAGGATGAACTACAAAGTACTTCATCAAGGGTAAAAATGGCCAACACTCTTCAAGGATGCTAAAATATATTTTAGGAGTTGCGACAACTGCCAAAGGATGGGGAGACCAGTTGTAACACACTTGTTTGTCGCACTACCAAGTGTCACACTTAAGCATCACACTTTACCAAGTGTCATGATTTCGTCACCATGTGGGAGTGTTTGTCATAATCTCTAGACATGTTAGAAGGGAAACCTACCATTTGGAGGTCAAAATAATATCTTTCACCTTGATTTTTTGGCCTTTTTTGACTATCATCGCTCCCCTGCCCATGTGAAGAGGAGGATAAAACCTTTCCATCGCTCCTTTCTTAGTTATGGGGGAGCAATATTATCACTCTATGCTTAGTTATAGGGGGGCGATGAAGTGGTTGTAACCATTATTCCTTATTTTGAGAGGTTGTTTCTGGGAGATTTCAGTTGGTCAAGCTACCCTCTATCCAAGTGATCCAAAAAGGATATAGAGAAGACTAAGGACAACTCAGAATTCATAGAAGCAACTCAAGAAGCTCAGAATGACCTAAGTAGATAGAGAAAGGGAAAAGATTCAGAGTCCCCAAAACTCAGTGAAATTGGCATCATCGTGAAGAGCATGTCACAATATTTCCAACGATGTAAACGACTCGTCAAACAGAGTTATGGATCAAAAGATATTCACGGTCAAAGTTTTGGTCAACCTAGCCCAGTCAACATGGATGAGTCAATATCCATACTGCTGAATTAAGCATTAGTACAGATGACATCAACGTCCGCACAGTGTACATGGAAAACATAAAAGGTTACACATGTCAGAGAATGGTGACATGGCAGCACCGAAGGTTTCTACGTGTCACTCATTTTCGACATTTTTGGGTCAATCTGTGGACCAGTGAAAAAGAACCACGTGGCAGTCCGTACAACCATGTGGCAGATCTTACAGGATGTGGTAGGTTGGCGTGGTAGGATGATGTGGAGGGTGACAAGGCAGGTGAATATGAAAGTGGTTAGCGTGGGCCAATGGTTGGCTTCCACATGGTAGTGGGCAAATGCCCAATGAAGGCCCGAGACCAAATTTTCAAAAATAAAAAATGGGCCCACAAAATATGGCTGCCAAACTACAAGCTTCGATGGATCCAAACATTGCTCCAAACTTGGCAAAGTTACAAACCATATATATATACATTGTTATAATAATAACCCAAAAGGGGAGGCTCGCGGGCTCAACCCTGGGACCTCCCTCTATCCAATGCCTTAACAATAACATCCACCACCATTGGGCCAACAGACTGCATTGGTTAGTCCACCCCAATTTTTTCTTAAAATCTAAGTCTTCCAACAGACAGGGAGGAGGGCGCTCGATGCTATGATCGGGCACATATTTTGAGACACAGTACATAGAATTAATTGCAGGGAACAAACACAGAAACTGAGACGATATTTCTCAAGGGCCTGGGAGTTCCAGAGTCGGTTTGAGATGTGGAGACAATCATTTTTGGTTTATTTGATGCCACGAATTCAATGGTGTTGTCTGTTTTATGATCTTAGAAAATATTTTGTAGCTTAGTTCCAGAATGAGGTATACTCATGTATTTTCCAAATTCTTTTGCTGAGTTAATAAAAATACCTACCCATTTGAGAGTAGGTCCCAGAGACATAGTCCACTAAGGACGAACTTCGTTATCACGTTTTTGTGTTTAGATTTGATTCTTATGTCTCTTCATTATTGAGATTTTCCTTCTTTATGGTTCACTTTAATTTATGCTCATTTAATACAATTCTTTATAATTCACTTCGATAAAAAGATCCTGGATCACCAAGGCAAGGTCAATCTTGTCTATTAAGCTAAATCCTCATTTGATCATATCCTCACCTCAAAATTATCCTATGGTTGTTATGCCTCAACTCTTATATAATGGAGGCCATATTTGGGAAAGAGGAGGAAAAAACTTTAGAGTATCATACTATTGGTGTTGTGACATTCAAAGGGTTGGAAAGGAGAGCTTGGGGGAGATGTTGCAACATCAAGATCAATGTTGTAAATGCTTCACTACTTATTGCTTTCCATTTAATATAACTTGGCATATTCCCTTTATTCTTATGTTATTCACTGTATGCATGTCTATTTTTTCCTAGTTCGATATAGATAGATCTATTTTTATTAACAATGTATTGTGGGAGAAGCAAGTATTTCTTTTTTCCTTGCAGGACTTCTTTTGCACCAAGAGTTTGGACATCAAGATCAAGGACTGGAGAAACGAGGACAACCAATGGAAAAGAGGTAGGTCATATACCCTTCTCTTCTCATTCTGATTGTTGATATGTAGAATAGATTTAATAGGAAAGTAGGGAACCATTTGTTACCTTCTATATTGGATCAAATAAGTCTTGATATAAGGGGGGTTTCACCTATCTGCAAGGTAAAATTTTCCACAACACTAGTACAAGCTAACAAAATGCCCCTAAAACCACATGCATTAATCAAGCCCTTTGAAAGATGGGCTCTAGAATTCGTAAGACCAATATCTCTTGCATCAAGAAAGAAAAGGTATATCTTAGTTTGTACATATTATGTAACCAAATAGGTAGAATAATAATCTCTATATCAATCTAGTGAAAAATAAATTGTTGATTTTATTTATGAAGATATTTTTACTCGTTTTAGTGTTCCAAGAGAGATTGTGACAGATAAAGGAGTGAATTTCACGTCAAAATTGATGCAATCCATTACACAACAATATTAGGTAAATCATCACAAATATTATCCATATCACCCACAAGATAATGGACAGGTAGAGTCCACCACAAAAGTGCTAGAGGCCATTATGACCAAGACCATACAATTGCATCATAAGGAATGGGTATATAAACTTCTAGAGGCACTTTGGGCCTATAGGGTCTCATGGAGAAGCACCATTGGACTCACTCCCTATGAGATGGTATACGACAAGTAGGTTGTCCTTCCCATTTAATTCCAAATAAGAACCTTCAGAATAGTTGTGCAATTGAGTTTAGACTTGTCAAGGGCTTAGAAGTAAAGGGTGGCATAACTGAATGAGTTGGATGAAATCTGACATGATTCCATTCAACATACTATTATTGTTCATGAACAATGGGCCAGGTGGCATGAAAAATTCATTAGAAAGAAGGTATTCAAACCCAATGTCTGGGATCTCCTCTTCGATTCCAAGTTCAATAAATTCAAGGGGTAAGCTCTCCACATGTTTGCTGGGACCATATAAGGTCAAGACTATTTTTGATAATGGCTCAATGAGAATAAAAAAATAGATGAAGATCAAATTTCCTTTGTGGTGAATGGCCACAGGTTAAGATTATACCATAAACCCATGTCCAAGGAAAAGTTTGTTCAAGATATGCTAGAACAATCAGAGATGGAGGTTATGAATAGGGGGTATCTCTCCCCCTCTCTAACCTCTACATGAGTTTTTCTTCCAAATTTATGGGTGTGTATATATGTATATGTAAAAAGAAAAAAAAATACAATGAAAAGAAAAAAAATAGAAAACAATAAAAAGTAAAGAAAAAAATCAATTTAGTTATGAAAATCGGCCTGTTTGCATAGCTAGACATGGACTTGCTTGAAAACTAGGTTGCTGGCAAGAAAGTCCATAATAAAATTTGGCATAGAGTTTGTGATTCTACCTTCTACTCTTCAAATCATTTTGTTCATTATTTTGTTAGATGATGGGGGATTCATTAAGGCCCACCATCTAATAAACCTTGCCTCATATACTCCAACACTTTTTCTGGGGTCAAATTTAGAGAATTTTCATGGTACCTAGAGGCTTGCATACATTAATGACATGCTCTATCATTGGAAGCAGTGGGGATTCCTAAATTCTCCCTACTTTTTAGATCTTAAAGGTGACTCGACTTCAACTAATCCATTCCTAGCTTATAAGATGCACCAAGTCACCTCAACACTCATCGGTATCAATGACAAGTAGTCTTGCATTGGTTAACAACATTCATCATTGGATGGTAATCGAATGATTTCTTTCTATGTTTGACTTCAACAAATTCATTCACATAGATAGAATTGTGCCAAGTTGGTTTTTGGTGGAGACTATTTGGTTCATGGTTCTAACATCATTTTGCAATGTGTGAATAAAATGGGGATAGGATGTAGGGCATCTAGAAACATACAATTGCGTCAAATAGAGGAGGTTGTCTCTTTCTTTGACATGTCTTTTGCTAAGTGATCAAATCTCTTCCTTGTTACATAGCTTGAGGCATAGTCTTATTCTGACCCTCCTCCTCCTCGCTTCAGTGTTCCTGTTGAAGTTATTTTCCTCTCACTCCATCATCTGATCTGTTTTCAATGGTAGATGTGATTGGGTGGCCAAATCAACCACCAATACTCATTCATCATCCTTTGGTTTCAGTTTGGTTTTACTATTTTCATCATGAATAGGTTTAGATTTTCTGAGTTTTTATTAGATTTACAACATGTATATAATTGAAAGTCATTCCTCTCTGATCAAAATAACATTTCTAATACTTTATTATCAACAACATTGGTTTCATCAGCTCAAATCCCTTCAACTAGTAATATCAACAAATTGCAAAGAAAATGGTTGTGTTGGTACAAGAAAGCCTATAGATGTGTTTTAAATATTTATTTAGCAAGTCAACTAGTGAGTAAAGTACTAGATGTCTCTATGACCAACGAAGAATTTTTCCTTTGCACAATCCAATAGTAGGGCTCCCGAGTTAGTGTTTTTGTAGTGATTCTTCCAGCGTGCTTTCATAAATTCCACAAGTGCAAGTTGGTAATTGAAAAAATTTAGAGGCAAATAAGTTTCTTTTTAAACTCTTTTAATCTATTAAGAACAAAGGACATTCTTTTTGCAGCTCTCTTATACTTGGTGCTTTAAAATTACCCTTTATCCCACTGTTAAACCATTATAGACATATCACTTATTTCTTTATATCTTAAACCTTTCCTTAAATTTTTATTATACACCATATTTCCTTAACATGTAAATCCTACCTTATCCTTATAATATGTTAACCATCACATTTATTGGTCAAAGGTTCTTCCATTAACTAAATCAAATGGCTATATGCTTGTTGGGAACATGTCGATTTTGAGGAAGAATCCAATTTTGGAAAGCAAAGTTTAAATTAGAAATGTACAGTTGGAAGGAAATGTAGCACGTGTGAGGGAAAGCCGCATGAAAAGGAGGGAAGCATGCAAGGAACACATGCAGGAAAACCTAACCATATTAGGGATAGGGTTTTTGCAAGAGATTGTAATGGATGATAAGCCATAACTAAGGATAAATAAGGACCTAGGAGGTGTAGGTAGAGGGTGCTAAGTTTTATAATGTTCAATGAAGGAAACTACTGTAATATATGATACCAATTTTGTAAGATGTTGAGATGTAGGAGGGTCAAAAAACTAGATCCCAAGGGTTAGATTGCAAGATGAGGATCCTGGTGCAACGTAGTCAGCATCACAAGGATCATGGAACCTATTTTTGATTGTATGATCAGAAACTACAATGCGCATGATGCCATATATTACAAAACCATAATAAAAGAGCCTAAGAGACAAATCTTTGTGGACGTATCCTAGGAGGGGGTGAACCACGATAATATCTGTGTTATGTGATGTGATTGATTGCATGTTTCCCTTCTGTAAGTAGTTAGACGATGAATGGATAAATGGATAATTCTGTGAGATCTGTTAGAATGCATGCATAGACTTAACAGGTGAATTAATAGTAAGAATAATAAAAAGAACAACTAAATCAAGGATTAAGAAGATGAATTGAAATCCTAGATCCCCACTCTTTCCTAGATTGCAAGCATCTGATCATTGCAGTCACCCATAGCAATTTTTGTGCAAGATTGCACAGGGTGAGGAAAATATTTCTATAACAATATGGAGGCCACTTTGCTGACAAGAGGACGACCTACAAAGTACTTCAGCAAGGGTACTAATTTCCAACACTCTTCAAGGATGCTAAAATGTATTTGAGGAGTTGCGATGACCGCCAAAGGATGGGGAGACTAGTTGTAACAAACTTGTTTGTCGCACTACCAAGTGTCACGATTTCGTCATGTGGGAGTGTTTGTCATAATCCCTATACATGTTGGAAGGGAAACCTACCATTTGGAGTTCAAAATAGTATCTTTCACCTTGAGTTTTTGTCCTTTTTTGACTATCATCGCTCCCTTGACCATGTGAAGAGGAGGATGAAACCTTGCCATCATTCCTTTCTTAGTTCTAGGGGAGCGATATTTTCACTCTGTGCTTAGTTCTAGGGGGGTGATGAAGTGGTTGTAACCATTATTCCTTATTTTGAGAGGTTTTTTCTGGGATATTTCAGCTGGTTAGAAGTTGGTTCAAGCTACCCTCTATCCAAGTGATCCAAAAAGGATCAAGAGAAGACTAAGGACAACTCAAAATTCACAGAAGAAACTCAAGAAGATCAGAATGGCCTAAGTAGACAGAGAAAGGGAAAAGATTCAAAGTCCCAAAAACTCAGTGAAATTGGCATCATCATGAAGAGCGCATCACAATCTTTCCAAAGATGTAAACGACTTGTCAAACGAAGTTACAGATAAAAATATATTCACGGTCAAAGTTTTGGTCAACCTATCCCAGTCAATAGGGATGAGTCAACATCCGTACTACTGATATCAACATCAGTACTGATGATATCAATGTTCATACAGTGTACATGACACACATAAAAGGTGACACATGTCACAAAATGGTGACGTGGTAGCACCATAGGTTTCCACGTTTCACTCGTTTTCGACATTTTTGGGTCAATCTGTGGACCAATGAAAAAGACCAATGAAAAAGAACCACGTGGTAGTCTATACAACCACGTGGTAGTCCATACGGTATGTGGCAAGTTGGCATGGTAGGATGGTGTGGTGGGTGATGTGGAAGGTGATTGTGCAAGTGGTTGGTGTGGTCCAATGGTTGGATGGGACGTGGTGGTGGGAAAATTCCCAATGAGGGCCCAAAACCAAATTTTCAAAAATAAAAAATGGGCCCACAAAATCTGGTGGCCAAACTACAAGCTCCGATGGATGCAAATATTGCTCCAAACTTGGTGAAGTTCCAAACCATATATATATACATTGTTATAAAAATAACCCAAAAGGGGAGGCTGGCGGGCTCAACCCTGAGACCTCCCTCTATCCAACGCCTTAATAATAACATCCACCACCATTGGGCCAACAGACTGCGTTGGTGAGTCCGCCCAAATTTTTGCTTAAAATATGAGTATGCCCATGGACGGGGAGGAGGGCACTTGACGGTACGAACATGCACATATTTCGAGACACATTACAAAGAATTAATTACAGGGAGTAGGCACATAAATTGATTCGATATTTCTCAAGGGCCTGGGAGTTCTAGAGTCGGATTGAGGCATGGAGACAATCATTTTTGGTTTATTCGATGCCAAGAATTCAATGGTGCTTTCTGTTTTCTGATATTAGCAAATATTCTGTAGCTTAGTTCCAGAATGAGGTATACTTATGTATTTTCCAAATTCTTTTGTTGAGTTAATAAAAATAACTACCCATTTGAGAGCAGGACCTGGAGACATAGTCCACTAGGGACGAACTTTGTTATCAAGTTTTTGTGTTCATATTTGATGCTTATGTCTCTTCATTTTTGAGCTTTTCCTTCTTTATGGTGCACTTTAATTTATGCTCATTTAATACAATTCTTTATAAGTTACTTCGATGAAAATATCTTGGATCACCAAGGCAAGGTCAATCTTGTCTATTCAACTAAATCCTCATTTATCATATCCTCACCTCAAAATTATCCTATGGTTGTTATGCCTCAACTCCTATATAACGGAGGCCATATTTGGGAAAGAGGAGGAAAAAACTTTGGAGTATCATACTATTGGTCTTGTGACATTCAAAGGGTTGGAAAGGAGAGCTTGGGGGAGTTGTTGTAACACCAACATCAAGGTTGTAATTGATTCACTACTTATTTCTTTCCATTTAGTATAAATTGGCATATTCCCATTATTCTTATGTTATTCACTGTATGCATGTCTATTTTTTCCTAGTTCGATATAGATAGATCTATTTTGCTTAACAATATATCGTGGGAGAAGAAAGTATTTCTTTTTTCCTTGCAGGACTTATTTTGCACCAAGAGTTTGGACATCAAGATCAAGGACTGGAGAAATGAGGAAAACCAATGGAAAAGAGGTAGGTCATATACCCTTGTCTTCTCATTTTGATTGTTGATATGTAAAATAGATTTAAGAGGAAAGTAGGGAACCATTTGTTACCTTCTATATTGGATCAAATAAGTCTTGATCCAAGGGGGGTTTCACCTGTCCGTAAGGGAAAACTTTCCACAACACCAGTGAAAGCTAACGAAATGCCCCTACAACCACATGTATTAATCAAGCCCTTTGAAAGATGGGCTCTAGAATTCGTAAGACCAATCTCTCCTACATCAAGAAAGAAAAGGTATATATTAGTTTGTACATATTATGTAACCAAATGGGTAGAAGAAAAATCTCTATATCAAGCTAGTGAAAAAGAAATTGTTGATTTTCTTTATGAATATATTTTTACCCATTTTGGTGTTCCAAGAGACATTGTGATAGATAAAGGAGTGAATTTCACATCAAAATTGATACAATCCATTACACAACAATATTAGATAAAGCATCACAAATCTTCTCCATATCACCCGCAAGCTAATGGACAGGTAGAGTCCACCAACAAAGTGATAAGGGTCATTATGACCAAGACCATACAATTTCATCATAAGGACTGGGTATATAGACTTCCAGAGGCACTTTGGGCCTATAGGGTCACATAGAGAAGCTCCACCGGACTCACTCCCTATGAGATGGTATACAAAAAACAAGTTGTCCTTCCCATTTAATTCCAAATAAGAACCTTCAGAATAGTTGTGCAGTTGGATTTAGACTTGTCAGGGGCTCTAAAGTAAAGGGTGGAATAACTGAATGAGTTGGATGAAATCTGAAAGGATGCCATTCAACATACTATTCTTGTTCATGAACAGTGGGCCAGGTGGCATGACAAATTCATTAGAAAGAAGGTATTCAAACCCGATGTCTGGGCTCTCCTGTTCGATTCCAGGTTCAAGAAATTCAAGGGGTAAGCTCTCCACACGTTTCCTGGGACCATATGAGGTCAAGACTGTTTTTGATAATGGCTCAATGAGAATCAGAAAAATAGATGAAGATCAAATTTCCTTTGTGGTGAATGGCCACAGGTTAAGATTATACCATAAACCCATGTCCAAGGAAAAGTTTATTCAAGATATGCTAGAACAATCAGAGATGGAGGTTATGAATAGGGGGTCTCTCTCCTCCTCTCTAACCTCTACTTGAGTTTTTCTTCCAAATTTATGGGTGTGTATATATGTATATGTAAAAAGAAAAAAAAAAGAAAAAAATACAATGAAAAGAAAAAAAATAGAAAACAATAAAAAGTAAAGAAAAAAATCAGTTTAGTTATGAAAATCAGCCCGTTGGCATAGCTAGACATGGACTTTCTTGAAAACTAGGTTGCTGGCAGGAAAGTCCATAATAAAATTTGGCATAAAGTTATTGACTCTACCTTCTACTCTTCAAATCATTTTGTTCATTATTTTGTTAGATGATGGGGGATTCATTAAGGCCCACCATCTAATAAAATTTTCCCCATATACTCCAACACTTAATGACATGTTCTCTCATTGGAAGCAGTGGGGATTCCTCAATTCTCCCTATTTTTCAGATCTTATAGGTGACTCGACTTCAAATCATCCATTCCTAGCTTGCAATATGTACCAAGTCACCTCGACACCCATCGATATCAATGAGGAGTAGTCTTGCATTGGTTAACAACATTCATCATTGGATGGTAATCTAATGATTTCTTTCTATGTTCGACTTCAACAAATTCATTCACATAGATAGAATTGTGCCAAGTTGGTTTTTGGTGGAGACTATTTGGTTCATGGTTCTAACATCATTTTGCAATGTGTGAATAAAATGGGGATGTAGGGCATCTAGAAACATACAATTTCCTCAAAAAAAGGAGGTTGTTTCTTTCTTTGACATGTCTTCTACTAAGGGATCAAATCTCTTCCTTGTTACATAGCTTGAGGCATAGTATTATTCTGACCCTCCACCTCCTTGCTTCGGTGTTCCCGTTGAATTTATTTTCCTATCACTCCATAATCTGATCTATTTTCAGTGGTATATGTGATTGGGTGGCCAAATCAACCACCAATACTCATTCATCATCCTTTGGTTTCAGTTTGGTTTTACTATTTTCATCATGAATAAGTTTAGATTTTTTGAGTTTTTATGATATTTACAACATATATATAATTGAAATTCATTCCTCTCTAATCAAAATAACACTTCTAATACTTTATTAGAAACAACATTGGTTTCATCAGCTCAAATCCCTTCAACTAGCAGTATCAACAAATTGCAAAGAAAGTGGTTGTGTTGGTACAAGAAAGCCTATAGATGTGTTTTAAATATTTATTTAGCAATTTAACTAGTGAGTAAAGTACCATATGTCTCTATGATCAACACATAATGTTTCCTTTGCACAATCCAATACTAGGTCTCCCGATTTAGTTTTTTGTAGTGATTCTTCCAACATGCTTTCATAAATTCCACAAGTGCAAGTTGGTAATTGAACAAATTTAGAGGTAAATAAGTTTCTTTTTAAACTCTTTTAATCTATTAAGAAAAAAGGAAATTATTTTTGCAACTCTCTTATACTTTTTTCTTTACCATTACCCTTTATCCCATTGTTAAACCATTATAGACATATCACTTATTTATTTATATCTTAAACCTTTCCTTACAATTTTATTATACACCATATCTCCTTAACATGTAAATCCTACCTTATCCTTATAATATGTTAACCATCACATTTATTGGTCAAAGGTTCTTCCATTAACTAAATCAAATGGCTATATGCTTGTTGGGCATATGTCGATTTTGAGGAAGAATCCAATTTTGGAAAGAAAAGTTTAAATTAGAAATGTACAGTTGGAAGGAAAAGTAGCACGTGCGAGGGAAATCCGCATGAAAAGGAGGGAAGCATGCAAGGCACACATGCATGCAAACCTAACCATATTAGGGATAGGGTTTTTGCAAGAGATTATAATGGTTGATAAGCCATAACTAAGGATAAATAAGGACCTAGGAGGTGTAGGTAGAGGGTGATAAGTTTTATAATGTTCAATGAAGGAAACTACTGTAAGATATGATACCAATTTTGTAATATGTTGAATTGTAGGAGGGTCAAGAAACTAGATCCCAATGGTTAGATCACAGGATGAGGATCCTGGTGCAACCTAGTCAGCCTCATAGGGATAACCTATTTGTGATTGTATGATCATAAATTGTAGTGCATGCGATGCCATATATTACCGAACCATAATAAAAGAGACTGAGAGCCAAATCTTTGTGGACGTATCGTACAAGGGGGTAAACCACTATAATATCTGTGTTATGTGATGTGATTGATTGCATGCTTCCCTTATGTAAGTAGTTAGATGATGAATGGATGAATGGATAATTCTGTGAGATCTATTATATGTTAGATCTGTTAGAATGCATGCATAGACTTAACAGGTGAATGAATAGTAAGAAGAATAAAAAGAACAACTAGATCAATGATTAAGAAGATGAATTGTAATCCCAGATCCCCACTCTTTCCTAGACTACAAGCATTTGAGCATTATATTCACCCATAGAAATTTCTCGGGTGAGACTATGCAATACACTGTGTGAGTTGTGTTGCCTTCTGGTTTACTAGGAGGGTTGATAGTTTTAGAGAGTTTTTTTTGGAAGATGTTGAGATCTGAACCTGGGTCATGTTAGAAAAAACAGGACCGCGGAGCAATAAAATAAAACAAATGCAGAAACAAAACACAGAAGACACACAATACAAGAGAGACACAGATTTACGTGGTTCACCCAGTGTGGGCTATGTCCACCAGAGAAATTGCCAGG
>SNQJ01S0006482.1:606805-629366 GCA_010110895.2 Picea sitchensis
TTATTATTTACCTTTTAAAATCTTTTAAACCACTTTGATTACTTTGACCTTTTGGGGCTTCTAGATGACATATGAGGGTCCTCCAACTTCGTAAGGCCATAACTCTCAAACCGTGAGGAGTTATGTGACGTTCTACATACCACAAACAATGACATGACATGTACTATACATATAGAATAGTATTATCTGAAAATATATCATAACTCATACCATTACCCATCAAACAAACTTGGGTCCATTACCCAAACCTGGGGTCTCGAACTTCTCATGGCCATAACTCTCTAACAGTGAGGAATTATGTGATGTTCCACATACCACCAGAAATGACATGACAAGAACTATCCATCTAGGATATTTTCCCTGACAAATTCACTTTCCTTCATCTCATTATTCCACAATCAAGCATGGGTTCTCTTACTCCACAAAGCGTCTTCCCATGAGGGCTTTCACCATAAGGGAACCACTCTGGAGTTCATCCATATTTACTTCTTATCAACCATGAAAAAACAATAATGAGTCATATTTACATCAAACACTATTGGGTCCATTACCCAAACCTTTGTGCTACAGGTCTTTCTTCAAGGGTTGACATCAATGAAAACCAACCTTAATAAATAGCTGTAAAAAGTGTAACAAATGTAGATAAACTAGTTTCAGGGGTTGCGACTAAAAAACAACAAATTTCTGCTGTTAATACTCGCAGAAATGTCCCACCCTTTTTGTTGACTATTGAATTTTTCAATAGGAATGTACATAACTGTATGGTAGATTCAGGTGCATCGTTAAACATAATGCCTTGGTCTGTCTGCCAAAAAATTAATGCCGAAGTTTAACCTTCCAGCCTAAAAATTATTCAGCTTGATTGAACTAGTGTTAAAGTAATAGGTGAATTAAAAAATGTGCTTATTAGATTATCATCTAATCCTAAATCCCATCAAATTATTGATATTATTTTCGTTGATATCCCTGAAGTATATGGCTTTTTTTTAAGTAGAGATTGATCCGAACAACTACATTGTGGCTGCCTGAGAATGGAAAGCCTAACAAAGTCAAGGTAAATTGAGAGCGTTATCTTAAATTCATGGTAACCGATTTAAATGATCCTAATGAACCATTCACTACTTCCACCAATTCACCTGCAATACAGAGGATGGACATTTTTTTCGGAAATTTCATGGCTAAAAATTCTACCATTATTGACCCTGAACAACAGTCTGAAATTATGACAGACACATAGTCAACAACCCTCTCTCAGTGGTCACATGCACCTGGAAAAAATCAAATCTCGTCTCTTTACTTCGATGGATCTAAATCTAAAGAAGGATCTAGTGCAGGATGTGTGATCATTGATCCAGCAGGTAACAAAACTTTGATTGCTTGCCGATTAGAATTCGAATGCACAAACAATACGACTGAATACGAGGCACTCCTGCAAGGTCTCAGAAAAGCACTAGATTTGAACATTCAGAATTTGACAGTCTTTGGTGATTCAAAAATTGTGGTTAGATAGGTAAAATATTCTATTCACTGTTTATCTCCACTCTTGAAAATCTATCAAACTGAGGTATGGAATTTAATGAACAAATTTTCTGCATTTAACATTAATTCTATTCCGAGATTGAATAATTCTGAGGTTGATTTGTTAGCTAATGTTGCCTCTAAAATTTTTCCTGCTGAAGGCCTTTCTCCAAATGCGTTTTCTGTTGAATTGTTGTTCATACCATCTGTCCCGGACAACATCACAAATTGGAGAGTCTTCGATGATGATCAACAGATCATTAGTTTTCTGCACATGGAAGAGACTTTCCAAGGCGCAGTCATCGACAAAGGTACCCATGATGAAAACCTTCGCAATTTTACGGTAATACCAGATCCAAGATCCTCAGAGTCTACATCGGATATGGTAAACTCTATTCCAAAATCTGTGGTTAGATTAGAAATTTTTTATGATCTTCACGATAAATTTAGAAAATCAGTGAATTGTAAAATGAATATTTCTTCCTTGACAAATGAAAAGGTAAATCTAGGAACTAAAGATAACTCACAGTGCGTCAATTTGGGGTTGGGATGTTCTGAGCAAGAAAAAATGACATTTATTAAGTTGTTTAAGGAATTTAAAGATGTCTTTTCTTGGACGTACGACGATTTAAAAACCTTTGATCCTAACATCATACAACACATTATCCCCATGAAATCCCAAACCCAACATTTTCAACATAAATTAAGAAAGATGCACCCAAAACTTGAACCGACAGTCAATAAAGAACTAAACAAACTCTTGAATGCTAAAATAATCTTCCCGGTAAGACATACCCAATGGGTCTCTAATCTTGTCCCTGTAAGGAAGAAGAGTGGTGAAATACGACTATGTGTCAATTTTTGAAATTTAAACTGAGCATCCGATAAAGACAACTATCCTGTGCCTCCCATGGAACAGATCCTCCAACAAGTATCCGGTTCTGAAAGACTATCGCTGCTGGATGGTTTTTCACGGTACAACCAAGTCTTCATGTCTCCCCCAGACCAGCTAAAGATTACTTTCTGTACTCCATGGGGTACCTATGCTTATAGGAAGATGCCCTTTGGGATCGTAAATGTTGGTGCCACTTTTCATAGGGCGATGTATATCTCTTTCCGTGGTCTAATCAATCAATCTATAGTAGTCTATATAGATGATGTCACCATTTTCTCAAAGAATAAAGAAGATCATTTAGCTCATCTAAGATTTGTTCTACAGCGATGTCGTAAGTACGGTATTTCTTTAAATCCTAAAAAATATGTCTTTGCAGTAGAATAAGGTAAGCTCCTCGGATTCATTATATCAAGTGAAGGGATGATTATTGACCCTGAAAGGACCCAAGTCATTTCAAAACTGCCCCCTCCCTCTTCCAAAAAGTCCATGCAATCTTTCTTAGGTCAGATAAAATTTGTTAGGAGGTTCGTCCCCAGCTTTTCAGAAATGGTTAGACCATTACAAAATTTAATAAACAAGGATGTACAGTACCATTGGAGACCTTTAAAAAGTCAGACTTTTAACTCAATAAAAAAGGCTATAGTAGACGCTCCTTCTCTAATGAGCCCTGATTTTTTGCAAGACTTCACGCTCTACACATTTGCCTGTGATCAGTCTTATGCTACTGTCCTAACCCAAAAGAATGTTGAAAACAACGAAGTCCCAATTTCCTTTATGAGCTTAGCCTTTAAGGGAGAAGAACTTAATTACCCAGCAGTAGATCAACAGGTCTATGCTGTTTTTAAAGTGGTAAAACACTTTCGATCTTATCTACTGAAATCTCAAATGAAAATCGTTGTCCCTTACCCTACTGCTAGAAATTTGTTAGTACAGAAAGAACTAGGTGAAAAAAGGGCAAACTGGGTCACATCCTTACAAGAATATGACATATAAATTACCCCAGCATGAATTGTTAGAGGCCAAGGTTTATGTAAATTGGTTTCTAATTCAGCTATAGGACAACAAAATGAAACTGATATGTCACTTCAGGACCAGCATAATCAAAATCAAATCTTCTGTGCACAAAACCTTACTAGTCCTTGGTATGATGATACCAAGTTTTATCTAATACACGGATCAGCTCCCCGACACCTTGATCCAAAAAAGAGGAGAACACTGAGATTAAAGTCTACTTCTTTTCATCTAGTAAACAATATTTTGTTTCACCAAAGTTTCGATGGAATACCTATGTCCTGTCTTGACAAAGATGAAGCAGAAAAAGTCTTATTGGAATTACATGTAGGGGAAGCTTGTGGGCATTTCGGTGGAGACACCACTGCCCACAAAGTATTAAGAGCAGGTTATTACTGGCCTACTCTTTTCAAAGATGCCCATGCCTTATGCCACAAGTGTGTGATCTGTCAAAAGGCATCTGGGCGAGTACAAAAGTCAGCATTCCCGCTACAGCCTATTTCAGTAGACTCCCCTTTTCAATAGTGGGGCTTTGATATTATAGGCCCAATCAATCCGACATTCTCTCAGCAGCATAAATACATTATAACAGCCACAGATTATTTCACCATATGGTTCGAGGCTATCCCATTAAAAGTGGTAAACAACAACCAGGTAATATCCTTCCTAAATGAAAATATTATCACTCATTTCGGTATCCCTGAATGCCTAGTATTTGATAATGCTTCCTATTTTTTGTCTCTTGAAATGAGTGATTTTTCTTTAGAAAAAGGAATAAAATTAAAGTATTCCTCCAGTTATTACCACCAAGGCAATGGTTTGGCTGAATCAACTAATAAAAACCTGATCAAGATCATCAAGAGAATGATCTCTGAAAATCATAAAAACTGGCATAACGCACTATTTAATGCAATCTGGGCTGATAGGGTAACTCCTAAAACTGTTGTCGGTAACTCCCCCTTTTTCCTCGTTTACGATAGTGAAGCGATTCTTCTATCGCATGTCCTTCTTCCATCTCTATAGTTATCACAGAAGGTGCAAGAAGAAAACTGTCCTCCCTTGGAAAGTCAGATTAACACTTTGTTGAAGTTAGAGGAAGTAAGGGCTCAAGTAAAACGAAAATTGGATCAACATCAACTCATTGTCAAAAACTGGTTTGATTCCAATTCTACCTCTGACAGAAATTTTGAGGTAGGCGATCTTGTCCTTAAGTGGGACAAACCTCATGAGGGGAAAGGAGAACATACTAAGTTTCAAAACCTGTGGTTGGGACCATTTTTAATTGCTGAAAAACTAGGTCCCAGTTCCTTTCGCCTGCAAAATTTAGAGGGACAACCAGACACCTTCCCGGTGAATGGACAAGCTCTCAAAAAGTATTTTACCCGACGACTCTCCCATACACCTTTTGTAAATATTTTCTGTTTTGGTTTCCTTGCTGTTTGTTTTTCTTTGCTGGTTTGTTTTTGTTTTCATTTCTGTTTATTGGTCTTTCTTTTTTAAACAAACATGCCTCCAACACAGGCTAGCTCAGACAAAGAAAAGATAATACTTCCCCTCGAAAATAGGTACTAAAGGTTGTCAGAACATTAATTGCTATATTTCTCTGAAATTGTAGCCTTGTTAAAGATGACTTTTTGTTTGAAAGGTGTTTTCTCGGTTTCAATCTGCACTTGAAAGTATTCACGACCATCTTTTAAAATATTTTTACGTTGTCCCTATTCTTTAAGAGAGAAACTCAACGATGTCTCCCTGTTCTTGAAAATTAGTTTTATTAATGAACTATTTTTGGATCTTGATGAAGGACATCACAAAAAGTTTTAAGGTCTGTGATATATCAAGGTGTGTTAAAAACTGGAATTTTTAGCATCACCCCGCTCTATTGAATATCTTTAAAAATATGCCAGAATGTGAATAATGTATTAGAGAGCTATGGGAAGTGTTTGTAAACCCACCGGGACACTGAACAGGTCTGCTGGCAGCGGGTAAATACATGCATGATGCAAAGACAACTTCGCCGGGGTACTGAACAGGCCTGCTGGCAGTGAAGCAATGTTAGGTAAAAGAAAATTCTTAGATATGAATATCATTTTGGCCCTAAGCGTCCTTCGTTCGGATTTGAAATTTCTTGACAAGATACATACGTCAGAGTGGGTTAATTGACATCCCTGTTGAGGCTATGAATGCCTGCTGGCAACAGTGGCCCTGTCAATAGTATCAGAGACATTAACTTAAACGTCGTGGCTTTCTTTTGCCAAGTTTGTCACCAGTTTTCATTTCTTTTAAAAAAAAGTTATCTGAAACTGGATTGCATCATGATTATTTAAGATGTTCAAATAACCTTTCAGTTGTTCTTCAATTCGAAGTTTTTCAGATTTTTCTAACCTGAACTCGTTCGTGTTACAGAGATAACTGCTTCTCCCAACATGTTTCCATTATTAGCAACAATAATATAATTGTTATTTTTTCTATATCAATTAAATGATCTATATAGCTGCCTAACTAGGGTCATGAAATTTTATTACTCTTCATGAGAAGTTTCCGAAACGACAGTTGTAAATTGTCGCTTCTCCCTATTGTCTATTCAAGCTTTGTTTTCATAACTAAAAGCATGAAAACTTGCGACTGTGATTACCATTATTTTTTAAAATTTCATTAAAGTCAAATTGTTCATATAGTTTATTATGGAATTTTGATTCCTTGCCATGAAGATGTTACTTTCTTTGTTTTTATCCTTTCAATTCCAAGCATTCTTAAGAGGTTGATGGTTTTATGAACAAAGGACCCCCACGATTTGAATTTTTGCATGGTTTTGGTTTGATTCTTGGCTATGTTTCTTTTACAAAACTTTGATTTTTCGATTTTTGACTTACCCAAACTTGGTGATCAAAACCACGATGCGTGCACTTATTTTCGTTTTAATGCTTTGGTCCTAGATCGTACTGAATGCAAAGGTGGCATACGATTTGTAGACTGCCGTCATTTCTAAGGATGGCCTTGGGCTTCACAAACCTTATTCGCATGCATTTCAATTAAACATCCATCCCATCGTATGCATCTTTACAACATTCATTGTTGGGCTCAGGGTTATGGCTCTGTTTTGTTTTCACAAACCCTCCCTGTATGTTGTGCTTGTTTGATTACCCTCCCATCTAGTATGGCTCCTATCATTAGAATTGAATCAAACGGTATCCAAACCCTGCTCTTATACGATGATGCCAGAGGAGATTTGGAGAGAAGTGGCTGGCTCGTTTTCATTAGGAAGTTTCAGGGTTTCAATTTACAAGTTTCCCAAGAGATCGCTTTCTCCTTTGATGTTTGTAGAGCGAAAGTTGGTGATGTGCAACTGGAGGTTACCGAGGAGTTCCTGAGTGAAGCCACAGGGTTACCAGCAAGCGATCAATGGTGGTTTAAAAATGCAAAAGTGGAAGAAGTTCCTTGGACCCTGCTGTTTACATCTCGGAAAATTAAGGGATACGAAAAATGTATGCCCATTTCTGCCCTGAAAGCTCGATGGAACGATTTACTTGCTATGTCAAAGTAGTTCGTCACCTGTGAGGGACATTTTAGTTTGGTCTTTCTCTATCATTTGCACTTTCTTATGGTTTTTATGGGTTTTCCCATGAACATGCCGTATTACTTACTGAGGAGTCTTTATAAAATGGGTAAAATATATAGAAAGAAGCGAGCCGACTCTAGCCTCTTCCATCACAGCCTAATTAAAATCTTACTTGTGCATCAGTTAGAATTGTAGAGTGATAATTGGGACTCGTTTGTAGTGAGAAATGGTTTCTCTAATCCAAATATTGATGAGTTCGATAAGCCAGTGGTTGAAGAAGTCCTAACCTACCCTACAATGCCTCTCTCACCCATCTAAGACTATGTCTTGGCCCCCTACAACAAACCCTTAATTGATTCAAAGGTTTTAAAATAGGTTTGTGAGCAGGTTATACATCCTACTTACTGTGTTAAAAACTTAAAGAAACCTACAGGGAAGAAATCTAAAAGCATTATTGATATAAATTTTAAGAACAAAAGGGTTGGGAGATTGATAATGCCGAGTCTTCATAATGAGATGAATTCTCATGCAAACGTGATGAACATGATCGAGGTTAATGAGAGTTCTGACTCTGAAATTGAAAAATTCCTTGCAGAGGAAGACCCTTTGTCATTCAAGCCACATCTTGATCGACCGTATAACTTTGTCGATAATTTACCTACCTGTTTGAAAGACAATCTAGAGTTTCCTGGTGTCAAGCTTTGCAATGAATCTACTATCCATTTGGAGGGAACTCCAGTCCACAATCATGTTTGTTCTAATTCAACCACCACACATTCAAAGTGTGATGTCTGTCTATCATGGATTGATAGATATTATACTGATATCCCATTTCTACAGTCACGGGTTAAGGCCTTAAAAGATCAGATCGATGTTTTAACAAGCAAAAACCACAGGCTTGAATCTGTCGTCCAAGGAAAATAAAAATGTATGAATACCACAAGTCATGTGATATTTAAAAACGTTGAGGCTGCTACAACCATTGTAAATTCCAAGGTTTCATGATACGATTTGATTTCATGGTAGTAGTTTTAGATCTGATCTTAGAGGTGTATATAGATTAAATGATATAAAAAAAAAACAAAATGAAATAGTGCATGCTTCTTTCTATTTTGATTTCCATTAAAAGAACTATATCATATTCGATTTTTATAAGTTTGGATCAAACTCATTATTTGTATATCTTGTATATATGAACTAGACAAATAGAACTATTATATAAATATATTTTAAAATGTGTATATATTTAGATGTACATACATATATTAGTGATTAGTAACTAGTGAGTTTTCTTATTTCTTCTATTTATTTTTCATTTCCTTTAGGACCTTAGATTGGCCAACAGAGCCACTAAACCCGTCAGAGTGAATTAATCCAAATGGCTTGGGTTAATTAGACAACCCCATACCGGATTCACTCTTCCAATTGACGAGTGGTCATTTTCGCTCGTCAACAAATGGCGCTAAAAGGAGGGCCTGAATACTATCGATGGCACATGGAGGTCGCAAGACTCCTCCACCACCTACCCTCTCACCTATAGTAACAAGAAGTCGTTCTAATGAAAATATTATCTCTCAAACAACAACCACATCCACCGACAATCCATGGATTACAGCCGAACCAGTTACACCAAATCCCCAAGGGGCTGACGTACAAGAAATTGTTCGTCAATCCCTCATAAGGACGCACAGTGCCTTGGCCCATTTCAGACAACTAGGTCGGCCTTTGAACCAACCATTAGACTTCTCTGATATCAGGGAGCAGCTTGAAGGTACTGATCTTACCCTAAACCCTACGGATCCAGATCACATCCTTACTTCTGCAGCAGGAGGATCTAGTATTCCACCATCACCACCTCCTTCATTTCCTTCTTCTTCTGGAGAAGAATTATCAGATAAATGTAGTTCTTCATCTCAACCTTCGACACCACCCACACCTATGGCCAATCCAAACAATCCTTCCAGAGCTTGGCTCAATCAATATGCAGTAGACATACCTGGGCCCCAACATCCTTTGCCTAAACATATGGAGAAATGGCTCCCTATATTTGACCCAGATTCCAAGCAGATTGCTGAGGATCATATCAAAAAATTCATGCTAGCCATTAGGCTCTGTAGTGTTGAACATGAAGACGTAGTATGTAGAATTTTTCCCTACACCTTTGAAGGCAATGCCTCTACTTGGTACTTTTCCCAACAACCCCACACCATCGTGTCATGGGATAGATTCGAGTCCTGTTTTCTTGAGAAATTTGGAGACAACAAATCTCCTGAAGTCCTAGTCATGGAACTCTCTAGTTTAAAGATGAACCTCAAAGAAAAGATACAGGACTCTAATCAAAGGTTCCTGACATTAAAGAATCGAATCCCCATGGACTCAATGCCTATCGAAAATCTGATCGTCGCATACTACACAAAAGCCTTATGTTAAAACATAGCCATTTGGGTAAAAAGGTCCAAGAAATCCACATTGTTAGAAGCCTTCGAAGAGGCGAGTCAAATCAAGAAAGATATTCTAAGCCTAAAAGACAATATCTATAATGAGGCAGAGACTACTTCATCCTCCAAGAAGAAAATCAAAATTCTTCCTAGACCTCCCCAAAACAAAACTCAATCAGATAGTTTGGATCTAGAAAACTTACATAAGGTCGTTCAGAAGTTGTCTAATCAGGTTAAAGATTTGAGAAGATGAGCTGAAGAATCTTCTTCAAGCAAAGGGTCGTACAAACCCCCTTTTAAAAAGCCTTTTCCCACAAACCGGCCTAATTCAAATTCTGAAGGCCTAAATCTAGAAAGCTTACAATTTGCTATTCAGACGATTCTAGAGGCACATGATAACTTGATTCCTCCCAAGATTCCTAAAGACGTGGCTAAAAAAGAGATAGTGGAAGAGGACGAATCCTCTCCCAACATTTTCGGACCTTTTTTGGATAGCATTTTTCAAGCTAATTTCGAAACAACGCATCCTTATAATACCAGGAGCAAGACAACAAATAAATCTTCCTATGAAATCAGAACTAATGCACCTCAAAAACAGTCTAAATCAGTTGAAACTAAACAGAATTCAACAGCCCCAAGTTTAGAGTAGGATTTGATTGAGGATCTCAAAAAACTTAGAGCTAATATTTATGTTTATGAATTATTGAAATTCCCTTTTCTTCTGTAGAAAATGTTGCAGAATATTGCATAAAATAGCAAAAACAACAATCCGAACAACAACAAAATTGCTGAAAACAACCCCAAAACACCTCAAAAGGTCTTTGTCAAAACAACGCCAGAGTCTTCTGATAAAAGATACCTTGCTGTAAAAAGTGTAACAAATGTAGATAAACTAGTTTCAGGGGCTGCAACTAAAAAACAACAAACTTCTGCTGTTAATACTCGCAGAAATGTCCCACCCTTTTTCTTAACTTTTGAAATTTTCAATAGGAATGTACATAACTGTATAGTAGATTCAGGTGCATTGTCAAACGTAATGCCTTGGTCTGTCTGCCAAAAAATTAATGCCAAAGTTCAACCTTCCAGCTTGAAAATTATTCAGCTTGATCGAACTAGTGTTAAAGTAATAGGTGAATTAAAAAATGTGCTTATCAGATTATCATCTAATCCTAAAGTCCATCAAGTTATTGATATTATTGTCGTTGATATCCCCGAAGTATATGGCATGTTTTTAAGTAGAGATTGGTCCGAACAGCTACATGGTTATTTTGCAACGGATTGGTCTCACTTGTGGCTGCCCGAGAATGGAAATCCTAACAGAATCAAGGTAAACTATGAGTGTTATCTTAAGTTCGCGGTAATCGATATAAATGATCCTAATGAACCATTCACTGCTTCCACCAATTCACCTGAAATACAGAGGATGGACACTTTGTTCGACAATTTCATGGCTGAAACTTCTACCATTACTGACCCAGAACAATAGTTCGAAATTATGACATGCACATAGTCAACAACCCTCTCTCAGTGGTCACATGCACCTGACGAAAATCAAATTTGGTCTCTTTGCTTCGATGGATCTAAATCTAAGGAAGGAGCCGGTGCAGGATGTGTGATCATTGATCCAGCAGGTAACAAAACTTTGATTTCTTTCTGGTTAGAATTTGAATGCACAAACAATACGGCTAAATACGAGGCACTCCTGCAAGGTCTCAAAAAGCACTAGATTTGAACATTCAGAATTTGACAGTCTTTGGTGATTCAGAAATTGTGGTTAGATAGGTAAAAAATTATATTCACTGTTTATCTCCAAACCTGAAAAGTTATCAAACTAAGGTATGAAATTTAATGAACAATTTTTTTGCATTTAAGATTAATTCTATTCTGAGATTGAATAATTTTGAGGCTGATTTGTTAGCTAATATCGCCTCTAAACTTTTTCCTGCAGAAGGCCTTTCTCCAAATGTGTTTTCCATCAAATTGTTGTTCAGACCATCCGTCCTAGACAACATCACAAATTGGAGAGTCTTCGATGACGATCAACAGATCATCAGTTTTCTGCACATGGAAGGGACTTTCCAAGGCGTAGTCATTGACAAAGGTACCCACGACTAAAACCTTCGTGATTTTACAGTAATAGCAGATCCAATATCCCTGGAGTCTACATCGGATATGGTAAACTCTATCCCAAAATCTGTGTTTAGATTAATTTTTTTTTATGATCTTCACGATAAATTCAGAAAATCAGTGAATTGTAAAACGAATAGTTCTTCCTTGACACATGAAAAGGTAAATCTAGGAACTAAAGATAACCCACAGTGCATCAATTTGGGGTTGGGATGTTCTGAGCAAGAAAATATGACATTTATTAAGTTGTTTAAATAATTTAAAGATGCCTTTGCTTGTACATACGACGATTTAAAAACCTTTGATCCTAACATCATACAACACATTATCCCCATGAAACCCCAAACCCAACCTTTTCAACAGAAATTAAGAAATATGCACCCAAAACTTGAACCGACAGTCCAGAAAGAACTAAACGAACTCTTGAATGCTAAAATAATCTTCCCGGTAAGACATACCTAGTGGGTCTCTAATCTTGTATCTGTAAGGAAGAAGAGGTGAAATTCGACTATGTGTTGATTTTCGAAATTTAAACCGAGCATCCGATAAAGACAACTACCATGTGCCTCCCATGGAACAAATCCTCCAACAAGTATTCGATTCTAAAAGACTATCGCTGATGGATGGTTTTTCAGGGTAAAACCAAGTCCTCATGTCTCCCCCAGACCAGCTGAAGACTACTTTCCGTACTCCATGGGGTACCTATGCTTATAGGAAGATGCCCTTTGGTCTCATAAATGTTGGTGCCACTTTTCAGAGGGCGATGGATATCGCTTTCCGTGGTCTAATAAATCAATCTGTAGTAGTCTATCTAGATGATGTCACCATTTTCTTAAAGAATAAAGAAGATCATTGAGCTCATCTAAGATCTATTCTACAATGATGTCATAAGTACGGTATTTCTTTAAATCCTAAAAAATCTGTCTTGGCAGTAGAATAAGGTAAGCTCCTTGGATTCATTGTATCAAGTGAAGGGATGATTATTGACCCTGAAAGGACCCAAGTCATTTCAAAACTGCCCCCTCCCTCTTCCAAAAAGTCCATGCAATCTTTCTTAGGTCAGATAAACTTTGTTAGGAGGTTCGTCCCCAGCTTTTCAGAAATGGTCAGACCATTACAAAATTTAATAAAAAAGGATGTACAGTACCATTGGGGACCTTTAGAAATTCAGGCTTTTAACTCAATAAAAAAGGCCATAGTAGACGCTCCTTCTCTAATGAGCCCTAATTTTTCGCAAGACTTCACCCTTTACACATTTACCTCTGATCAATCCTATGTTATTTTTCTAACCCAAAAGAATGCTGAAAACAATGAAGTCCCAATTGCCTTTATGACCTCAGCCTTTAAGGGAGCGGAACTTAATTACCCAGCAGTAGATCAATAGGCCTATGTTGTTTTTAGAGAGGTAAAACACTTTTGATCTTATCTACTGAAATCTAGAACGAAAATCATTGTCCCTTACCCTGCTGCTAGAAATTTGTTATTACAGTAAGAACTAGTTGAAAAAAGGGCAAACTGGGTCACATTCTTACAAGAATATGACATAGAAATTACCCGAGCATGAATTGTTAGAGGTCAAGGTTTATGTAAATTGGTTGTTGATTCAGCTATAGGACAACAAAATGAAATTGATATGTCACTTCAGGACCAACATAATAAAAATCAAATCTGCTGTGCACAAAACCTTACTAGTCCTTGGTATGATGACATCAAGTTTTATCTAATACATGGATCAACTCTCCAACCCTTGATCCAAAAAAGAGGAGAACACTGAAATTATAGTCTACTTCTTTTTAGCTGGTAAACAATATTTTGTTTCATCAAAATTTCGATGGAATACTTATGCGATGTCTTGAAAAAGATGAAGTAGAAAAAGTCTTATTGGAATTACATGCAAGGGAAGCTGGTGGGAATTTCGGTGGAGACATCACTGCCCACAAAGTATTAAGAGCATCTTATTACTGGCCTACTCTTTTCAAATACGCCCATGCCTTATGCTGCAAGTGTGTGATCTGTCAAAAGACATCTGGGTGAGTACAGAAGTCAACATTCCCGCTACAGCCTATTTCAGTAGACTCCCCTTTTCAACAGTGGGGCCTTGATATTATAGGCCCAATCAATCCGACATCCTCTCAGCAGCATACATACATCATAACAACCACAGATTATTTCACCAGATGGTCCGAGGCTGTCCCATTAAAAGTGGTAAACACCAGCCAGGTAATATCCTTCCTAAATGAAAATATTATCACTCGTTTCGATATCCTGTAATGCCTAGTATTTGATAATGCTTCCTACTTTTCGTCTCTTGAAATGAGTGATTTTTCTTTAGAAAAAGGAATAAAATTAAAGTATTCTGCCAGTTATTACCCCCAAGGCAATGGTTTGGCTGAATCAACTAATTAAAACCTGATCAAGATCATCAAAAGAACAGTCTTCGAAAATCACAAAAACTTGCATAACACACTATTTAATGCAATCTGGGCTGATAGGATAATTCCTAAAACTACTGTCAGTGATTCCCCCTTTTTCCTCATTTACAACAAGGAAGTGATTATTCTACCGCATGTCCTTCTTCCATCTCTACAGTTATCACAGAAGGTGCAAGAAGAAACCTGTCCTCCCTTGGAAAGTTGGATTAACGCTTTGCTAAAGTTAGAGGAAGTAAGGGATCAAGCAAAATGAAAATTGGATCAACATCAACTCATTGTCAAAAATTAGTTTGATTCCAATTCTCCCTTTGACAAAAATTTTGAGGTAGGCGATCTTGTCCTTAAGTGGGACAAACCTCATGAGGGGAAAGGAGAACATACTAAGTTTCAAAACATGTGGTTAGGAACATTTTTAATTGCTGAAAAACTAGGTTCGAGTTCCTTTCGCCTGAAGAATTTAGAGGGACAACCAGACACCTTCCCGGTGAATGGCCAAGCTCTCAAAAAGTATTTTACCTGATGACTCTCCCATACACCTTTTGTAAATATTTTCTGTTTTGGTTTCCTTGCTATTTGTTTTTCTTTGCTGGTTTGTTTTTGCTTTCATTTCTTTTTATTGGTCTTTCTTTTTGAAACAAACATGCCTGTACCACGGGCTATCTCAGACAAAGAAAACATAATACTTCCCCTCGAAAATAGCTGCTAAAGGTTGTCAGAACATTAATTGTTGTATTTCTCTGAAATTGTAGCCTGGTTAAAGATGACTTTTTGTTTGAAAGGAGTTTTCTCGATTTCAATCTGCACTTGAAAGTATTCACGACCATCTTTAAAAATCGTTTTACGCTGTCCCTGTTCTTTAAGAAAGCAATTCAATGATGTCTCCATGTTCTTGAAAATTAGTTTTATTAATGAACTATTTTTGGATCTTGATGAAGGACAGCACAAAAGTTTTTAAGGTCTGTGATATATCAAGGTGTGTTAAAAACTGGAATTTTCAGCATCACCCTGCTCTGTTGAATATCTTTAAAAATATGCCAGAATGTGAATAATGTATTAGAGAGTTGTGGGAAGTGTTTGTAAACCTGCCAGGACATTGAACAGGTCTACTGGTAGCGGGTAAATACATGCATGATGCCAAGACAACTTTGTCAGGGTACTGAACGGGCCTGCTGGCAGCGAAGCAATGTCAGATAAAAGTAAATTCTCAGATATGAATCTCATTTTGGCCCTAAGTGTCCTTCGTTCTGATTTGAAATTTCTTGACAGGATACAGACGTTAGAGTGGGTTAATTGACATCCCTATTGAGGCTATCAACGCCTGCTGGCAGTAGTGGCCCTGTCAACAGTATCAGAGACATTAACTTAAACGTCATGGCTTTCTTTTGCCAAGTTTGTCACCATTTTTTATCTCTTTAAAAACAAAAGTTATCTGAAACTGGACTGCGTCATGATTATTTAAGATGTTCAAATAACCTTTCAGTTCTTCTTCAATTCGAAGGTTTTGAGATTTTTCTAACCTTAACTCATTCGTGTTACAGAGATAACTGCTTCTCCCAACATGTCGCCATTGTTGGCAACAATAATATAATTGTTATTTTTTCTATATCAATTAAATGATCTATATAGCTACCTAACTAGGGTCATGAAATTTTATTACTCTTCATGAGCAGTTTTCGAAACGACAGTTGTAAATTTTCGCTTCTCCCTATTGTCTATTCAAGGTTTGTTTTCATGACTGAAAGCATGAAAACTTGCGACTGTGATTACCATTATGTTTTAAAATTTCATTAAAGGAAAATTGTTCATATAGTTTATTATGGAATTTTGATTCCTTTCCATAAAGATGTTACTCTATTTGTTTTGATCCTTTTAATTCCAAGCATGCTTAAGAGGTTGATGGTTTTATGAACAAAGGATCCCCATGATTTTATTTTTTGCATGGTTTTGGTTTGATTCTTGGCTACATTTCTTTTACAAGACTTTGATTTTTTGATTTTTGACTTACCCAAACTTGGTGATCAAACCCACGATGTGTGCACGCATTTTCATTTTAATGCTTTGGTCCTAGCTCGTACTGAATGCAAAGGTGGCATACGATTTGCAGACTACTGTCATTTCTAAGGATGGCCTTGGGCTTTGCAAACCTTCTTCGCATGCATTTCAATTAAACGTCCATCCCATTGTATGAGTCTTCACAACGTTCATTGTTGGGCTCGGGGTTATGGCTTTGTTTTGTTTTCACAAACCCTCCCTTTATGCTGTGTTTGTTTGATTACCCTCCCGTCCAGTATGGCTCCTGTCGTGAGAATTGAACCAAATGGTATCCAAACCCTACTCTTATACGATGATGCTAGAGGATATTTGGAGAGAAGTGGCTGGCTCATTTTCATTAAGAAGTTTGAGGGTTTCAATTTACAGGTTGCCCAACAGTTCGCTTTCTCCTTTGATGGTTGTAGAGTGAAAGTTGGTGATGTGAAATTGGAGGTTACCAAGGAGTTCCTAAGTCAAGACACAGGGTTACCAGCAAGCGGTCAAAGGTGGTTTAAAAATGCAAAAGTGGAAGAAGTTCCTTGGACCCTGCTGTTTACATCTCGAAAAATTAAGGGATGCAAAAAAGGTATGCCCATTTCCACCCTGAAAGCTTGGTGGCACGATTTACTTGCTGTGTCAAAGCAGTTCGTTACCTGTGAGGGACGTTTCAGTTTGGTCTTTCTCTATCATTTGCGCTTGCTTATGGTTTTTATGGGTTTTCCCTTGAACTTTCCATATTACTTACTAAGGAGTATTTATAAAATGGGTAAAAGATATAGAAAGCAGTGAGCCGACTCTAGCCTCTTCCATCACAGCCTAATTAAAATCTTACTTGTGCATCAGTTAGAATTGCAGAGTGATAATTGGGACTCGTTTGTAGTGAGAAATGGTTTCTCTAATCCAAATATTGACGAGGTCGATAAGCCAGTGGTTGAAGAAACCCTAACCTACCCTACAACACCCCTCTCACCCATCCAAGTCTGTGTCTCGGCCCCCTACAACAAACCCTTAATCGATTCAAAGGTTTTTCAATAGTTCTATGAGCAGATTATACATCCTATTGACTGTGTTAAAAACTTAAAGAAACCTATAGGGAAGAAATCTAAATGTAGTGTTGATATAAATTTTAAGAACAAAAGGTCTGGGAGATTGATATCATAGAGTCTTCGTAATAAGATGAATTGTCATGCAAACACGATCAGCATGATCGAGGTTAATGAGAGTTCTGACTCTGAAATTGACAAATTCCTTGCAGAGGAAGACCCTTTGTCATTCGAGCCACACCCTGATCGACCCTATAACTTTGACAATAATTTACCTCCTTGTTTGAAAGACAATCCAAAGTTTCCTGGTGTCAAGCTTTGCAATGACTCTACTATCCGTATGGAGGGTGCTCCGGTCCACAATCTTGTTTTTTCTAATTCAACTTCCACACGGTCAAAGTGTGAGGTCTATCTATCATGGATTGATAGATATTATACTGATATCCCGTTTCTACAGTCACGGGTTAAGGATTTAAAAGATCAGATCGATGTTTTAACAAGAAAAAACCACAGGCTTGAATCTGTCATGCAAGGAAAAGAAAAACTTATGAAGACCACAGGTCATGTGATATTTAAAAACATTGAGGCTGCTACAGCCATTGTAAATTCCAAGGTTTCATGATACGATTTGATTTCATGGTTAGAGGTATGATCTCTTAAATTAATAGCATGTTTGTTTTCATTCTTAAGTTATATTATTTGTTTTGTTGAATAAACTATATTTCATTATTAAATTAGTTTGTTTTATTCATTAAATAAAATAAGATTTCATTTACTAAAATAACTACCTACAGAATCGGAAGATTCTGTAGCCAATTATGTTAATTCGAATTATGTAAATTAATGACAGAAAATATATCTGAAATCTTTCTATTTTCCTTTTCTTTCAGGATATTCAGGGTTCCATGATTTCAAAATTGATCCGAGGCACTCTTGAGACCTTCCAGTCATATCTATGATGTATTTTGAATGAACAGAAATGAATTGTTGTTAGCTTTGGAGGATTTAGTAGGATCAAGGTGGTTGCATCCCCCTTTATTTTTGAAACAAATATTTGATCTCAGGAATAGAAACAATTCTCTTTTATGAAGCCTTTATAAACCTATCATTTTGTAATCACATGCATCTTGGCCTGGGGCTCATTGTGAACAACTTATGCTCAAATTTAGACCTAACAAATATTTACTTTATGCTTTAGTCATCTGTTAATTTTGTTGTGATCTATAATTTGTTTATCTTGGTAATTGAATGACTGTAGATAGCTTTCGTCTTAGCAAATTGATTTGTTGTCAAGATAGTTTTTCTTCATGTTTCACGATTTATGCTTCAGTTTTATCAAAACAATTGAACAATATTTCAATTCATATTATGAGGTTTACCTTAAATATGTGGATTGATTAAATGCAAGATGTAACTGTAGGATTTACCATGCGTTACTGCTAGCAATCTATTATATCATTGTAATCATATTACGTTCTACTGTTTATCAATTAAATACATCAGTCAATACACAATTTAGGGTTGGTCCCAAACAATGTAAAGATCACAGCAGATTTATTTCATGGATGGACTGATGTACGATTTACGCTAACATTTGGATGCATACTCTTCAAAGTGATTGATAGGTTATTCCCTTCTTCCTTTTTATTATTTGCTAGTCCATAATCGAAATCATTGTATGTAGTATAATTCTTACTATCTGCATTTTTCTATTTAAATAGTAGTTTTATATATGATCTTAGAGGTGTATATAGATTAAATGATATAAAAACAAAACAAAAAGAAATAGTGCATGTTGCTTTCTATTTTGATTTCCATCAAAAGAACCATATCATATTCGATTTTTATAAGTTTAGATCAAACTCATTATCTCTATATCTTGTATATATGAACTAGACAAATAGAACTATTATATAAATATCTTTTAAACCGTGTATATATTTAGATGTACATACATATATTAGTGATTAGTAACTAGTAAGTTTATTTTGTTTCTTCTATTTATTTTCCATTTCCTTTAGGACCTTAGATTGGCCAACGGAGCCACTAAACCCGTCAGAGTGAATTAATCCAAATGGATTGGGTTAATTAGACAACCCCGGACCGGATTCACTCTTTATATTGACGAGTGGTCATTTTTTTCTCATCAACAAATGGCGTTAGAAGGAGGGCTTGAATTCTATGGATGGCACATGGAGATTGCAAGACTCCTCCCCCACCTAGCCGCTCACCTTTAGTAACAAGAAGTTGTTCTGACGACAATATTGTCTCTCAAATAGAAACCACATCCAACGACAATCCACAGATTACATCCGAACCAGTTACACAAAATCCCCAAGGGGCATACGTACAATAAATTGTTCGTCAATCCCTCATAAGGACGCACAGTGCATTGGCCTGTTTCAGACAACCAGATCGGCCTTTGAACCAACCATTAGAATTCTCTAATATCAGGGAGAAACTTGAAGGTACTGATCTTACCCTAAACCCTACGGATCCAGATCACATCCTCACTCCTGCAGCAGGAAGATTTGGTATTCCACCATCACCACCTCCTTCATCTCTTTCTTCTTCTGGAGAAGAATCATCAGACAAAGGCAATTCTTCATCTCATCCTTCGACACCACCCACACCTATGGCCAATCCGAACAATCCTACCAGACCTTGGCTCAATCAAGATACAGTGGCCATAAATGGGCCCCAACATCCTTTGCCTAAACATCCAGAGAAATGGCTCCCTAAATTTGACCCAAATTCCAAGTAGATTGCTGAGGATCATATCAAAAAATTCATGCTAGCCATTAGGCTCCGTAGTGTTGAACACGAAGACGTAGTATGTAGAATTTTTCCCTACACCTTTGAAGGCAATGCCTCTACTTGGTACTTTGCCCAACAACCCCACACCATCGTGTCATGGGATAGATTCGAGTCCTGTTTCCTTGAGAAATTCGGAGACAACAAATCTCCTGAAGTCCTAGTCATGGAACTCTCTAGTTTAAAGATGAACCCCAAAGAAAAGATAAAGGAATTTAATCAAAGGTTCTTGACATTAAATAATCGAATGCCCATGGACTCAATGCCTTCCAACAATCTTATCGTTTCATACTACACGAAATCCTTACATCAAAACATAGCCATTTGGGTAAAAAGGTCCAAGAAATCCACGTTGTTAGAATCCTTCGAAGAGGCGAGTCAAATCGAGAAAGATATTCTCAGCCTAAAAGACAATATCTGTAACGAGGTAGAGACTACTTCATCATCCAAGAAGAAAATCAAAATTCTTCCTAGACTTCCCCAAAACAAAACTCAATCAGATAGTTCAGATCTAGAAAACTTACAGAAGGTCATTCAGAAGTTGTCTAATCAGGTTATAGATTTGAGAAGATCAGCTGAAGAAGCCTCTTCAAGCAAAGGGCCTTATAAACCCCCTTTTAAAAAGCCTTTTCCCACAGACCAACCTAACTCAAATTTTGAAGGCCTAAATCTAGAAAGCTTACAATTTGCTATTCAGACGATTCTAGAGGCACATGATAACTTGATTCCTCTTGAGATTCTTGAAGACGTGGTTGAACAAGAGATAGTGGAAGAGGATGAATCCTCTCCCAACATTTTCAAACATTTTTAGGATAGCATTTTTCAAGCTAATTTCGAAACAGTGCATCCTTACAATACCAGGAGCAAGACAACAAATAAATCTTCCTCTGAAGTTGGAACTAATGCACCTCAAAAACAGTATAAATCAATTGAAACTAAATAGAATTTAGTAGCCCCAAGTTTAGGGTATGATTTGATTGAGGATCTCAAAAAACTTAGAGCTAATATTTCTGTTTACGAATTATTGAAATTCCCTTTTCCTCTACAAAAATCCTGCAAAATATTGCAGAAAACAACAAAAACAAGAATCTGAACAACAACAAAATTACTGAAAACAACCCCAAAACACCTCAAAAGGTCTCTGTCAAAACAAAGACAAAGTCTTCTGATAAAAGAGACCTTGCTGTAAAAAGTGTAACAAATGTAGATAAACTAGTTTCAGGGGTTGTGACTAAAAAACAACAAAGTTTTGCTGTTAATACTCGCATAAATGTCCCACCCTTTTTGTTGACTTTTGAAATTTTCAATAAAAATGCACATAATTGTATGGTAGATTCAGGTGCATCGTCAAACGTAATTCCTTGGTCTGTCTGCCAAAACATTAATGCTGAAGTTCAACCTTCCAGCCTGAAAATTATTCAGCTTGATTAAACTAGTGTTAAAGTAATAGGTGAATTAAAAATTGTGCTTATCAGATTATCATCTAATCCTAAAGTCCATCAAGTTATTGATATTATTGTCGTTGATATCCTTGAAGTATATGGCTTATTTTTAAGTAGATATTGGTCTGAACAGCTACATGGTTATTTTGCAACAGATTGGTCTCACTTGTGGCTACCCGAGAATGGAAAGCCTATCAGGATCAAGTTAAATCGCGAGCATTATCTTAAGTTCATGGTAACTGATTTAAATGATCCTAATGAACCATTCATTGCTTCTTCCAATTCACCTGAAATACAGGGGATGGACACTTTTTTCGGCAATTTCATGGCTGAAACTTCTACCATTACTGACCTGGAACAACAGTCCAAAATTATGACATGCACACAGTTAACAAACCTCTCTCAGTGGTCAGATGCACCTGATGAAAATCAAATCTGGTCTCTTTACTTTGATGGATCTAAATCTAAGGAAGGAGCCGGTGCAGTATGTGTGATCATTGATCCAGCAGGTAACAAAACTTTGATTGCTTGTCACTTAGAATTCGAATGCACAAACAATACGGTTGAATACGAGGTACGCCTGCAAGGTCTCATAAAATCACTAGATTTGAACATTCATAATTTAATAGTCTTTGGTGATTCGGAAATTGTGGTTAGACAAGTAAAAAATTCTATTCATTGTTTATCTCCACACCTGAAAAGCTATCAAACTGAGGTATGGAATTTAATGAACAATTTTTCTGCATTTAACATTAATTCTATTCTGAGATTGAATAATTCTAAGGTTGATTTGTTAGCTAATGTCGCCTCTAAAATTTTTCTTGCTGAAGGCCTTTCTCCAAATGCATTTTCCATCGAATTGTTGTTCAGACCATCTATCCTGAACAACATCAAAAATTGGAGAGTCTTCGATGACGATCAACAAATCACCAATTTTCTACACATGGAAGAGACTTTCCAAGGCGTAGTCATCGACGAAGGTACCCATGAAGAAAACCTTCACGATTTTACATTAATACCAGATCTAAGATCCTTGGAGTCTACATCGGATTGTTGATTAAGGTTGGTTGTCATTGATGTCAACCCTTGAAGAACGACCCGTAGCATAAAATTTTGGGTAATGGACCCAATAGTGTTTGATGTAAATATGACTCATTATTGTTTTTTCATGGTTGATAAGAATTAAATATGGATGAACTCCAAAGTGGTCCCCTTATGGTGAAAGCCCTCACGGGAAGACGCTTTGTGGAGTAA
>SNQJ01S0006483.1:25793-38238 GCA_010110895.2 Picea sitchensis
TTTGAAGAATGTTGCAGATTCATTGACAAAGTCTGTGAGCACAGAAAAGTTCTCCTGGTGTAGAGTAACAATGGGCATTTCTGCCCTGGATTGTTGACTATATAATCCCCTGGACCCCTGGATGCAAAGAAAACAACAAGTGGGAGAATGTTGGGTATGTGTTATATTCTTTGCATGTGTGTGTGTGGGCGAGTCATATATGACAACTGCCTCTGATGATCCCTCGTAGTAGTGATTTTTTTGTGCCATGTGCGCCGAGAACTTTCCTAGGGGGTTCCCAGGGGGCAGCAAGTATGCCTCCCCCTGGTTATGCACAGTGTTTGGGGCAACACCCCGAAATTGTTTTTTGGGTCGTTTTTGTTATTTTTAGCAGTTTACTAAAAATAATCCCGGTTTTATGGATTAGGGTTTTGGTATCTACGGAATACCTAAAAACATTGTATATATTGTATAGTGAATGGTGAAATTCGAGATAATGAATATAAGAAAAGTTTTCCTGATTGAGGGTTTTCGGTATAAATCTCTGTGTACTATGTGAATGAGCCATTGATTAAATTATGTTTTTCTTAAGAATATATATGCATTCCTTTACTTCATAGATTTAAAACTTACATGGACCTCTTACGTGCTGAGGCCACTCTTTGTATATTTTTGAGGACATAAGCCCCGTGATGTATACCGGATTTATATTTTTTGAGGCATTTGCGCCCACCGATGTACTTTGACACTTAGGGATATATATATATATATATATTATGTAGTTATGTCTTATGGATGACATTTTTACAAATGTATGTACATCTGTATGTGTGTGCTTCTTTTCGTGTGTGTGTAATATGCCAATATAATACTTGATTAGCTAGAGTATCTTTCATTTTATTTAATCTCCTAGGAACATGGATGTACGTAATTTAATCAAAGAGACCTTCTAAGAGATGTACCCTAAGTAATCATCAGTGTAAAGTAGGATCATAGACGTGGTAAACTACATTTAACTGGGACACAACCATTTATGCATTTAAGTAGACCCAGAGGTGAGAGATACCATATGAAAGAGTGTCACTAAGAAACTCTATCACTGCATTGTACTTGGCGACATTGTTTGTGGCGTCTCCTAGATAGATACCTCTAGAAGATAGAAATTGGCCTTGAGGTGTGAAAATCACCCAAGCTACGGAAGAAAGCCTCCGAGTGTGTTGGATAGCACCGTCTACAAAACCAACAAACACCTCTAATTCACTTGAAATCGGCCATGGTGAAAAATAAAATCAATAATGACACGTCCATAAAACACAAAGACAAAAAAACTAACTATATAATAACTATACATATGTACAAGAAGTCACCCAAGACAACCCACCTACGATTAATACTTCTTGAGGTAGAGCCCATTTATAGGCTCTACCAAAGAATTTCCTTCATAGTCAACCACGTGATAAACACCCTTCTTTAGAAACTCCTTCACGATGAAAGGTCTGAACCACATGGGTTTGAACTTTCCTTCAACCAGAGGATCCTTATCTTGGTTGTAGACTAGGACAAGGTCTCCTTCGAAAAAAATCAGAGGACAAACGGACCAATCATACTGACACTTGAAACGTTTCTTGTGAGCCTCGTTGTCCAAGGCTACATCACGACGTTTCTCATCGAGTTGCTCGAGATATAATAAGCGTTCCTCAAGAGGTGAAGTGTATGGAAATAATTGTACTCCCAACTTTAGAGATGGGATCTGACACTCTATAGGCAAGACTACTTCCATCCTGTAAATGAGTTGAAAAGGTGATAAACCAATGGCATTCTTTACAGACGTTCAGTAATCCCATAACGTTGAGTACAACATCAAATGCCAATTTGACTTGGAATAATTGATTGTTCATTGTAGAATGGTCTTGAGGGACTTATTCACAGCTTCCACCTGACCATTCACTTGTGGGTAGTTGGGTGATGAATTATTTTGCCTCAACCGAAGCTTTGATGTTAACTTGGACATCATTTTGTTCTGAAAGTGACTGCCATGGTCAGTGACAATCTCCTTCGAGATGTCGAACCTTGCTATTATCTGGTTAAAAAGGAAGAGAGTTCTTGTCTCTACATCATTATTAAATTTCGGCATAGCTTTGACCCACTTTGTGAAGTATTCTACTGCTACGATGATATAACGATGCCCCCTAGCTGAAGGGCGGTGGCATGTAGTAAAATCAATCCCCCACTTGGTGAAGGGACCGACAATAATGACGAGAAACATGGGAGTGGGATGTTCCCTCATCTTCTGAGAGCAGATATGATATGGGTTGCACTTCTTGACCGATTTAACGCAATCCTTGATTAACATCGGCCAAAATTAACCAACTCATAAAATATTTTGGGTTTTTTCCAACCTAGACAAATGACCACCACATGCTCCATTATGATAGTCGTTAGGAATGAGTTTCATTTATTTGTGAATGAGGCACCGATGAAGGATGAAATCTACACCTCGATGATACAAAGTGTCATCGAGTATGAGATAGTTTCATGCATGATGGAGTATATGTCGACACTCATCGCAGGAAGAAGAAGTTGGGAAATTCAAAGTCTAGAGATAGACTATTATATCTCCATACCAGTGGTCCGAAGATGAAATAAGAAAAATGATCTCCTTTAATCAATGATTCTTTAGGTGTAACAACATTTGATTCAACCAAAAGTTATGAGATAATTTCCACAAAGACCAATGAATTTTTGGATTTTGTGGAAACAAAATCCAAGTCAAATTCCTAGAGGATAACAATACATATACTAATCTTTCCACCAATGACGCGTCATGTCAAAACGTATTGAAACATATTCACAATGCCAATGGCAGTGTTCTTACGAAGAAAAATATCATGATGGAACCATTGGACAGCATGCACTGCTTCCAACGCAAGCTTCTCAACATGGGAGTAGTTGAGTTCTAGTCCAACCAGGCCTCGACTCAAGTAATAAATTAGATTTTCTTCAAGTAGATTGTCTTCTTGAACCAAGACCATATCGATGGTCATCTCTATAGTGGCCAAGTAAAATAAGAAATAGTTTTTATAATTGGCAAGCCAGAGCAGAGGAGAAAATGTGAGGGTGCGTTTCAACTCTTTGAAAGAGCGTTGAGCAGATTCGTCCCAACAAAAAAGGACTCCCTTCCTTAGTAAATGCATGAACCCTTTAGTGATATCAGCATATTTTGCGATAAAACATCGAAGAATGTTCGCTTTTCCCTGTAAGATTTGAAGGTAAGGGATTGTGCATGGGGGAGACAACTTAACTATCACCTCAACCTTTAGAGGATTGACCATGATCCCTGTTGTTGAAACTATGAAACCTAGAAGACGACCTAACATCACACATAAGCTACACCTTTTAGGATTCAAGAGAATCTGATAATAGAGACATCACTCAAAGATTATTCAGAGGTGAGTGAAATGATCAGCTCTGTTATGAGATCGTGATGCAAAATCATCAAGATAAGCCTCGACTATATGTCTAAGGTCATGGAAAGAAAAATACATGGCCCACTGAAAAGTGGATACAACATTCTTTAGGCCAAAAGGAATCTTACGATAATAAAATGTGCCCCACAGACAGATAAAAGTTGTTTTATGTTGGTCCTCAAGTTTGATATGTATCTGGTTGTATCCCAAAAAACCATCCATGAAGGAAAAGACCTCACAACCTGCGCATTCATCGACAATATCATCAATGAATGGGGTGGGGAAATTATCCTTTGGACAGGCCTTATTTAGATCATGGAAGTCCATACACACATGAATCGTACCCTGATTTTTGTTGACTGGAACGGGATTTGACACCCATTGAGTCAACTGAACGGGGTAGAAGAAACCATCTTTAAGAAGTTTCTCTACTTCATCCTTAATAGTTGTCACTTTCCTAGGATTAACCAGACAAAGATTCTATCAGACCGACTTGGTGTTAGGGTAAGTTTTTATCTCATGTTCTACAATTCTTGGATCAATGCCTAGAACTTCCTCGTAATACCAGGAAAAAACATCGGAGAATTCTTTAAATAAATCTGTATAGATCTGAATCTCTTCAGGGGAGAAGTCCTCTCCAAAGAAGACATTCTCCATGATGCCAGGGGTTCTGTAGATGTCAATGGATATCATTTCAGCGATGGTTTCCATATTACCCTTGACATAAACTATGTACGTAGCTAGAGAATTAATAGGAAAAGACATATCTCTAGTCATAGTCGACACGAATTCACCTACCTCTATTCTTATTAACTCCAGGAGAAAATAATATCTGTGATGGAGATCATCCCAGGGTCTCTCTGGACTAGTAAATTCCTCTATAATTTCCTCATCGGAGGGCAATACCAAGTCTAAAGAATCAATAGTGGTGAGGGAATCTTGAGCCCAAATAGGCTCGAGAACTGGATCTAACTCTTGTGTGGGAGTTGGATCGAGGTTGGTTGAAGCTTGTTGGACAATATTGTATGCAAATTTTGTTGCGGAAAAAGGCATGGACATGCCAGGATACCCTGTCCCTTCCATCGAAGTCGATGGGGAAGGAAGAGTCCATAGATCGTTAAAGTAAGTCATATGGAATGATGACACTTGAAATATTTCATCCCTAAGCTAGTCAATGATAGCCGATATGAACTTGACATCATCGGAAGGAGGCGGGTAATTGAAAGTAACCATCAAAGGTGGGCACAAACGAACCCCCACATTGACAACACCGGGATGACGGTTATCAATCATCGGGACTGTGGATGCTCCCGATGAAGGGTTGGTCCTAGAGAAGGAAAACTGGCCAATGGTTACAATTCATCCCTCGTGTCGAAACAATAAGACCTGAAAACCTGTGGAAACCACTGCATGAATAACATAGGTCCAACTCCTTCATAACAATAGGATGTAGTCGAGAGACACATTGACCACTTCAACTTCGATGCACATGGTCTTCCCTCCTAACTGTATGGGGAAAGAAGGGATGATTCCATGTGGTATGAAAGAATGACCGTCAAAATCAGTAAGAAGAGTAGGTGACGGAGAAAAAATGGGTTGGCCATTGGCCTTCCAACACGCCAACAACATCACGCAAGTCGAGGTGCCCTCATCAACCACCATGTGGAAAATATTACTAGTAAAATATTTCATGGGGTGAGCCACTACTATCTGAAACACAACATGGTAAGAGAGATGAGGTTTCAATTCATTCGTATCAAGAATAACCATTCCTGGATTACAAGTCTTGGTAGAGCCCAAAGCGGACAATAAATCCTTTCTCTGTGAAGGGAAGCTCTAGAGGACCTCCAAAGAAGACATCACGCAAGGGTTTGTGACAAATCCTCCACCATAGAGTAATTTTGGGTGGCCCTCACATTTATATTATGTGAAGATTTATTGGATTCCTCTTTTTGGATAAGTGTCATTGTTTCTCCCATCGTCTTTTCAATATGGAAAGGAACAAACAAGTTTACAACTTCTTTACCCTTTTCAGTAGATTCTGGCATTTTGTAGTTGTGTTCCCTAGGTGTTATGTAACCGTCACCTTTCATCATATAAATGTTCGCGGCTGAGGGATCACTAGAAGACGGAGAGGGTCCTTGACTACCCCCATCTTGCGCTCGAAGAGGCTTGAGTCAAATGTTTCCCATGTGTAAACGGGTTTGTTAACACAGGTGGTTGTTGTTGCACCAATAACTTCTAGGCCTCTGCAAGCCAAGGGCTCAGGTGATTGTTGTTGCACCAATAACTTCTAGGCCTCTGCAAGCCAAGGGCTCAGGTGATTCAGATGGTATTCCATGCAAAGGTTACATGGATACTTTGACTTTATTTTCTCTATGTTTCCCCCACCAACATTTTTGGTGGGTTTCTTATCCCCCTTACCCTTCTTATTTTATTTTATTTTCTTCCCTTCAGGCTGTTGGTTGGCCTTTGGGTTTGTTGACTGCACACTGTTTACATCTCACATTTGAGTAGGGGGAGCAGTCAATCCATAGGTTTGGTTGGTCATTGTCTACTGTATTGACAATTGCCACAATTGATTTGACAACTGATCAATGGGATTTTCTTGTGTTGAACCAAATATACCATCGACATGTGGTCCATACTTCTGTCTGGCCTTATCAAGGATGGAATGTGCCGCATCTGGAAAAACCTAATAGATTAAACTAGATTGAGAGTATATCAGTTCAAGTTGTTGAGCTCTCATTATCACCTCTTCCTATGAAAACACTCTCAATGTTGCAACGTCCTTAGATAAATAAGGTACCAAAGACTTAAGGAACCACTCCAACAGGAAAGCCAGTGGGACCAATACTTTTATCAAACTCTTCTGATGCCACCATTCTCAGATGTGATTCGAGATATGATTGTCCTTTTTTTTCTCAAAGTTGGCCAACAATTCGGTGTTGGCATCGTATCTCATCGGTAGTTGGAAATGGTTTAGGAAAACCATTTCCAAATCTCTAAAGTAAGAGTATCTTAAGTGGTCGAGCTCGATGTACCATTTCGTGACACCCTTGATAAGAGTACGTTGAAACAGGAACAACTATACAGAGTCGTCTCATAGTGATTTCAATGAATATACAAGGGAAACTTGGTCGACATGGGAGGCCAATGCGGATTGTGACAAATTGGGTCGTTTAACAACCTTGACAAGTCTGGAAAATGTAGCATTGCCAGAAATGATATCTTGGGATTTTGACTATGTACAGAAAGAAAGGATCCTGGAGTTTGACTGGCATCAGGTTGTCAGGAAACGTTGGGATCCTAACCAAGGTTTTGTTAAATACCATGGCCTTGGCTAATGAACAGATACTACATTTGTTGGGACATCATAGACTGATTCCTTTAATTGGATGTTGAGGGATGGGCAAGGATTGCTCCCTGTGTTGTGTTCCAATTATTCTGGAAAGGGTTTCCCCCTGCCGATCTGACAAGAATAGGTAATGAGCCTTGTTTGGGTTTCCATTGACCATGGAAGGGATTTCCCCCAGTCGACATCCTTGACAAGGGAATTTCTCCCTGCCACGAATTCCAGAGTCCTTGTGAGGATACGGCTCCTATGTTTTCCCCCTGTGTAGAAATAGTACCGTGCACAAGATTTTGTTGTCCAAAACAAGGGTTTCCACTAGCTGACACAGCAGCTTACGAGAAATAATTATTACCAAACATGCCAAACAAAGAGAATGACATTGAACCCACCAGTGTGGTCTAGGAAGAAGGTCCTAGACTGCCTGCTCTGAACAAGTTGCAGTTCATGTTTGACCTGATGGGTTACTGGGGAGCACCATCGAGTGAAGGGAACGAGGGAGGTATATGACACCTGCTATAAGGGATAGTTTTATAGAGGGTTGAGGTGCCCCCCATGGACCCTTGCAAAGGAGAATTTGAGCTCCCTTCCTCGAGACCCATGATCTGTAGGGTGGAGTAGGTGAGGAAGGAGTTCATATCAAATTCGGGCATCCCGTTTCAAAACAGAGGGCCCGTCGCACTCTGTGTGAATGGAGCAGTGATCACTTCCATAGACGAAATAATACCACTACCCAAAGTAGAGGTGGTTGATACCATGGTGGTTAGGACTAGCGAAGGTGGGTTAGGAGGCATAATTTCACCAATGGTGGCAGTCGTTGAGGGAGTGTGAGGACTCCCTAACGAAGTAGCAACATTTTCATCCATATCTGCTTGCAAGACTATTTGATGCTCGTGATGAGTTACCTTTCGAGGGGAAACCTGTATCAAGAGTGGCACTGACAAGTCAGTGATCAGAGGGATAAACGGCCCAAGAGATTCCACTCCAAGGTTAGAAATGGTCAGTTCCTTCGGATTCGAGTGTTCTCCTCTTGGAGTTGGTTCCTGCACAATTTCCTATAGCCCGGTCACTTCGAATGAGCCTTTTTTTTCAAGTCTTTGCTATAACGGTGGCGCTGGTGGCTCCAAAGTAATCGATGGTATGCCCTGAAGCCCTCGCAACCGACGGAGCTCTTGATCTTACACTTTGTGAGAATATCAATGACACAGTAAATATTTTACTAACATTTGAAAAACAAGCACTCACTAGAAAAGTTCCTATAAGATAGAGCAATAAAAATAATATCTAGTTGGAAGAACAGTTACACCAGCCAACACTAGAGAAACTTACTGGTGCAAGTGTAACTCAAACATGGAAGCACCCTTCGGGTATACTATGCAAAGAGTGGCCTGACGTCTTCCCTAGGTACTACAGTATACCCCCGCAGTCACCTATGTAAGTCCCTATAATAAAGGAAACTAAGTTGCCAGCTCGCGAATAGTCACCAGGCGGGTACAGTCAAAAATCAAGTGGACTGCAATGAGTACGGTAACAAATCCCGAAACCTACCAAGGGTATCGGAAGAAAGTGGTCTAGAAGACAACTAAGGATCTTGATGGATTCAGGGTCCATGAAGATCTGTAGGGAAATGAAACCAACAGTATCACATGGCAAGTCCTTAATATGCATTCCCCACTATGCTTGGTCCATATTTGGAGGGGTTATCTATGCTACCTTTCTGCACACGACCTCTTGTTTATCCCCTGTGTTAGAGGTAGGTCCTAGATAACTTTCACATTTACTAGACATTTTACACTCCCTAACTCTTACTCCAATGTTTGTTTACAATCCTTGAAGAGTTTCCTCTCAGACCTAATTCAAGGCTCTAGCCTAGACTAGTTGATTGACCCTACAAACATAAAGTCTAATAAATTTTAATTTTAGCGTTAAATTTAAATGACTTGTTATAACTCAAGGAAATGGTAGTGAAACTAGTGATGTGTATGGGAGACGAAGAAGGAGAAAAAAATGAAAAATGAAAGAAAATTTACTTCTAGTTAATCAATAAAGATTTGCAACTAACTCTTTAACCAAATTTTTGTAACTAACTTTTTCTAAGATATTTTAAAGGAAAACCTAAAATGAAATTTCGCTCGACTATGAGCTACTTTATGTTCTAAGAAATCAGTAAAGAACTTAATAAAATAACTCCTTTCCTAATAGGAAAATTAACTAACCCAACTACTTAACCAAACAAGGAAATGAAATCGTTTTTTTTTTTTTTTATGCTTCAAACAAGAAACTTGAAATGAATTATTTTTCTTTTTCTTTAAATAAAGTGAAAGGGGAAAAAGTGAAAAACAAAACAAGACTGAAAACTGACCTATGGCCCACTGTGGATCGCAGGGAGTCTGTAAAGACACCAAACAAGGTCATCAAAAAACTCAAAAACTTGCCTAAGACCCTTTCGAAGTAAACACAAGAAATCTTTAAAGAGATAAGAACACTGACAGCCAACCTAGGCTTCGACTGTAAAAAACAAAGACACTGTACTTAATCAAGAAACCCTGAGAGGTAAAACTTAATTCAGGGAAGAGGTTGATTGCCTCTTCCTAAAAAAAAAATCTGACATAGGAATGTTATTGATACTTAAGCAGCTTGCATATGTACACGAGTTGTCTATAAAGCATACACCTCTGTCTATAAAGCATACGTATGTACATGTGTTGACCCACAACAAGAGGCATACACCTCTGTATTTCTTGAAAAAAGGAAAAAAAAACACACAGACTGATAGGGTAGGGAGAACTGGTATGGCACCAATAGGTGACCAGAATCCCTTAAAGACTCAGCAGACACAAAAAGAAACTCAAAATGTATAAAACCAATCAAACACCTAAAAAATCCCCTAAATCCCTAGAGGCTTCCCCAATATGGTTTCCAATTCTTATATAGTGGGAAAACCCCCCTATGGACTACACTAGGGTTCAACATGTAGGCAGATCACAACCATATAAAAGTATCCTAATTTTCTAACTACCCCAAAGGTATCCAAGACTCATACATGAAATACAAAGTAAGAAGGATTAGAGAACTTTACCTTTTGCTCCACGTCCAGTGTCGATCCTCTCGTTCTTGATAACTCCGTTGACTGCAAGCCTCCTCTCAAGGCTAGCATACATTCAAAAATAGATAAATAGGAAACTACAAACATGCATTTCATATATAAATCATGGATTAGATGTTAGAATAAAACATAAATAAAATCCAAACATTTGACACATCATATTGTTAGAATATGAAAGATTGTGTGCTCGTTTTACCATTCACAATACCCTTGTCACCCAACCATAGGCCGAAGTCACCCTCCGAGCACCTTAACCTTGATAGAGAATCACTCCGGAAGAAAAACCTAGGCTAGGTAGCCAAACAAAGGGTAGTGCACCTTTCCCCAAGGATAGTGCATCACAAAGAGATGATCAGATAGTCCAAACCCTAGCCAAGAGATAGTCCAAGCGTAACTACTAGTTACAAAAGCTGCAACGCTAGATCTCCTCCAAACCTTTTCACAAGACTGCAATTGCACTGTGCAAAACTGGCTCTCTGCAACTGCTGAGATGATGTCAAATGAGAGACTAGAGCCCTGTATTTATAGTGGTTCTAGCAAACTTACTGGGGCCAACTTCTCCTTCTAGGTACCTGTCTGTTTAGTATATATTAATTCTTCTAGCCAAATTCTTCTCTTGGAGCCTAGTAACCTAATACATATTATCTTCTTGAGTCGACAAATATTCTAGGGTTATTAGCCAACTCATTAGGGTTTCTCTTGCTTCCCGAAGTCTTCTATTCTCGTCAGGTTCACATATGGAGGTAAATACCTCCTGCAGCTACCATAATATCAACACTCCCTCCTAGCTAGGGAGGTATATAGGTAATGGTCTTGAGCACAAAAACATATCATTCACCTGGTAGTATCAACATAGTTGTATAGACTAGATAATGAGCACCATCATCATAATCAATGTCATCATCTGCATCATCTCTCGAAACCATACTCTATCTAAGTAATCAGACTTGATGCTCACTCCACAAAGTGATACAAGAGCGATTCTTCTAGTCTAGAAGAGTAAATGCTCTGAACCATTTTTCCATCTGGAAAATCTCTGTTCATCATTCATCTAGATGATTATTATCTCCACTAAACTACTAATAGTCTTCAATACAATCAGAACAAAAATAGAACACAACTGTATCTATCCATAGTAGTACATAACTACAATCCATTGGTACACTACCACACCAAGTAACACACAAGTACTTGATCAACAACGTATAGTCATGAACAGTGGAACATATCCACCACAATAGTATACATCTACTGTCATACAATATTCATAACAATCATGTGATACCAACCTGCATAGAAATAATGTTATGGTATAAATTGAATCATCTGGGCCAATCTTTCACTCACGTTTGTGAGATATGAAAGAATATCTGCCCTCGGAGTGGAAAAATGAGCTATTTGGACTATTCTTCTCAAGCAAGGAGGAATAAATGTCTTGTCTTATGAACTTGGACCATTCCCGACCTTGGGCTATTATTCCTACACTAATCAAAGTGCACCCTGGAGAGAATGTATAATCCCTAAGGAATGCTTGTCCCTGATTGTTGAGGCTGGACCATTCCCCACCCTAAGCCATTCCTCCTACACTAATAAAAGTGCACCTTGGAGAGAATGTATAAACCCTAAGGAATGACTGTCTGAACCATTTCCTCTATTAACCACAAGAGGAAAATAATGTCCTGTATCAACCTCCAAAACATACCATTCCTCATGTTAACCACAATGCGAAATCATTGTCCGGTGAGGCGAGCTAGTCTTCTTGAGTAACCCTCAAGAAGAGAGATTTCCCTAGACCACTCCCCATGTTAAATACAATGGCAAGTAATTTTCTATGACACATCAGAAATCTCGAGAATTTCCCATGTTAACCACAATGGGAAATCACTATCGGTCAGAAATCTCAATCCACTTTCCGAACAGGAAAGCATCGATCCAAGATGGACTATTTTTCAATCTTGAAAAAGAATGTCTTCAATAATATTTTCAGTGCTCCCTCCCAACTTGGGAGTCATCTCTTCCTTTTTCAATAAGGAAGTTGTTTCCATGAGCTCTAGCTTGAGTATGCAAACTCTTTCATATTGGATAGAAGATTTACCAAAATGTTTGCTTATCTTCTCATCTATGGAGATATCTATTGGAGAACCACTTTATCCTTTCTAGACTTTATCACGGATAATGTAATGCTTGATTTCAAATGTACTTTATTCTGGAACATTGTGAAGGATTTATGTAGCTCTGAACAATAAAGTATATCATAGTTGGAAAACTGGAACATATCCATGTGGCACTTCTTCTATCATCATGAGATCTGATCTACTGAGTAATCATATTGATGTTATAGGAAATCTTCACCACGCTTCTACTGTGCATTGGAGGTTCTCCACCAAGTTATCTTCTTCTATCTGCATTCAAGGGTCTCTTTCTGGTATGCCTCAAAGTCTTGACATTGCTCTTCATACGCTCTTTATTCAATTTCTCTGGAGAACATTCTTTGTATTCATCTCATGTAGAACTCCAACTTATGGATGTTGCAGATGATAT
>SNQJ01S0006483.1:39366-59378 GCA_010110895.2 Picea sitchensis
GTGGGGGAGGTGAGAGAGGGATTGAGGGAGGGAGGAGAGGAGAGACAAAAAAAGAGAAGGTGATGGGACCATGAATAGAAAAAATAATTTTATTACCTCCTTGGATTCTTACTTTAACTGTCAACGCTTGGTTCATACAAAGTTGAGAGGTGTTGTGAAATCTATATGTAGAATGAAATGATAGTAGTATAGGTTTGAGATTGATCAAGGGTGTAATTGTATGAAAATGTATAGGGAATATAAATGACGAAAGGAAATTTTAAAATATTTCTTGACTGAAAAGAACACCAAATTGAAAGAACAATTAATTTATATGGCATTAAAGGAGATCTAATCTAATGGCATAAAATAAATCATACTAAACCATAGAAAATAAAACATAATGTAAAGCATGAATTCATTCTACTGCATGATATAAATTGTAGTTAAAGAAGTTAAACTAGTGCATGGAGTAAATGAGATACTTTATGCCTAACCCTTGAATCCACAACAAGACATAAATCTTATTATTTTCTGCTTCTACTTTCATGAAAAGAAGAATATGAGAAATTCATATCTAGAGATAAAACAATCCTAAAGGAATTGTAACACTTCTACATGAACTGTAACACTCTGACAAGAAACTCCTATAGGGCGCAAACAAAAGAAGCCTAAAAATATAGTTTGAGTCTTTGAAGCATCAACAAATATTGAATAAAATAAAATAAGTTATAACTGAGGTTCCTAGCCTTTAGAAGACACATAAGGGTGTCCCAATATATTTTTGACTCTTTCTACATGATACCTACTGAAACTAACCAGTTAATGACAAATTTATAGAAATTAGAATTAATTGTGCATGACTATATTAATATTCAAGAGATAATTAAATACTAACATAAACTCATTAAAATGCAATAAAAAGGTAAATTGTAGCAGTTTCCTTGAGCCCTCTTGAGTGGGACCTACCCAAGAAACACAAGGAACCTTGATAAAAATCTAATAAGTTGAGAACGAGACCATATTTATTTCATCAACATTAACCATATATCAAGAGAAAAATCTCCAAGTCTCCAATAGAAAGTCTTATTATCAAAATATCAAAACAATATCAATAAAATATAGTCTCTTTCTTCCTAATCTAGAGGTCTATTTATATCCTTAGAAATTTACCTCTTTGCTTGAGTTGAGGAGATAAATGGGGAAATAAGAGATCTCAGTGAATCTCATATGAACCTCGAACTATTGCAGGCAAGGAATAGTCATTAGTGAAATGAGAACACTATAGAAGTAAGCGGGGGGAAGGTCCCTTGATTCTTGGATGGGAGTGATCTTAGGCAAACACAATCCATTGGTTATAGGATATCATCCCCATTAGGTTCCCTTCATTCATGGAGTTCAACCTCTTCGATGATACACATATCCCTTAGCATTGATATTAGAGAAAAAATGTATGGTATGCACAAAATTCAACCTCAAAACTTATTCACTAAGCAACATACAAAAGTATTCATCAATTACTATTAAATGTGATAAAAATAAAAATATTGAGTTATATCATGGTGGAAAAATGTGCATATGATGAGCCTTTGAGATAGAAAGAATTTATTCTCATCATAGGGATCCAGGGAGGGACAATGAGGAATATAGAGTGGGGGAATGATAAAGGGAAAGATGGAGAGAGGGACAGATGAAGAGAGGGACATTGGGAGAGAGACAGGGAGAGGGACTGAGTGAGTGAGTGAGAGAGAGAGAGGGGAAGAGAAAAAGTGAGAGATAATCAATAAAGAGAGAGAGAGAGGTTGGGAGGGAGAGAGAGAGAGGAAGAGATGGTATTTCATGATGTAACATTGGGGAGGGTCTAAGAAACACCAGGGAGAGATGGATTTATCATTATGTACCTCCAACATAGTATAAATTGCTTATGATGTACATAGAAGTATGCGCAATAATAAATATAACCATAATGAAAATGGAATCACACAAAACTATGAAGATGTTATTTAAAAAAAAAAATAGTTTTTAAATAGAAAAATGATTAATAATTTTGCAAAATAGGATCACCTCAATCATATTGGTGAATTTTTCTTAAACTAACCATTTTAAGTGGGTAATCCATATAAACCACAATTCTTATAAACCTCGAGATGAATGGTTCAAATCATTTCCATGGATCACAACTTATAGAAAAGTGATTTCTAATACACATCATTTATGTTAAGTACCAAAAATCATTGAAATGACAACTAATAATTTTGTTGAGCACGTGAAACAACTATGGATTTCAAGTCACAAATGCAAGCAAAGTGTCATGATATTTCAAATGCAAAGTGTCTTGGTGATTGGTATATATGAGTAGACAACAACCCAGAATTGGTGTTTACTAGAAACGCATCACTTATATTAGATACCAAAACTTACTAAAAAGAAAACTAATATTGTTTTCAAGCATGTGAAACAATGATGAATTTCAAGTCACACATGCAAGAAAAGTATCATGATATTTGTAATGAAAAGTGTCTCGGTGTTTGGTGTATATGATAATACAATAATCCAAAAGTGGTGCCATCTCTAGAGTCCACCATAAATGTATGGTTGAAATCCTTTTTTTCTGTCCACTAATAGGCTATGCCTTTGCATTCCACTCTCTTTCATTTTCAATATGTGAAATATTACATTGCTTGGACCCACTTAAATCCATAGTGGTTTAAACCATATTGCTTTGCATTCCACTCTCTTGCATTTCCAATATGTAAAATATTTCAATGATTTCATCCACTTCATAACTTCATGGTGGTTTGAACTAGATACTTTTGACATTATAAAGGTATAACTCCCTAAAGTTTGTATTTGTGTTTTTTTTTGTATAATAGGGGGTCACAGGGGGTTACTTCACAAGGAGGAGAGAACAGGAATAATTGATAATGAAATTATGTGCACTCTCTAGAATGCACATGGACTCCTATATCATGTGCATGTTATTATAATTCCTGTGTATTCCTAGAGCACATGCATATTCTTTTCATTTAAATTTTTTTTCGGGTGGGAATGACAAATGTGGAGTATATGTTTGTAGAGTTGGTTTCCTTGGATTTTGGGTTCAAGATGACAACCTTGGTGATTTGGGATATAAATAAAATTAAACCTTCATTTTTTGAATACCTCTCAATATCTCTATTTTTAAAGTTATTTTTATGTAGGATACACAAATCTATTGTTGATGAAACTATAGACACATATAGAGTTGAATATGAAGATTTCAAATATATATATAAAAAATAATTTAATATTGCTTGCTATTTTTAATATATTTTTGTCTTGACATACATCATAATCCTAAAATAGATACCTCTTTTATTTCTGCCATAACTTTTTATCATCTGAACCATTTTAAAAATAAGTTGTATGCCACACTAGAAGAGATTGGGATCTAAAATCTAAAATAAAATATTTGATAATGTTGAGACCCCCATACCCTGCACTAATGCAAGGAATTGTAATTTCAAGGATATAATGATTTTCATAATTTAAATAATATATAAAATTGATATTATAATTTTTGAAAAAATACCCCGCACTAGAACAATGTGTTCTCTACAATTATACAATATTATTAATGAAATTACATTGTTCAGGAATTGAACATGTGCACTAATGGAAACACGTGCATTATGTTTTTTCTTGAAAATATCATACCATTGTTAGAAACACTAAAATTTCATAGAATTATTTACAATTTTTATGAATAAAAATTATGTATTCAGAAAGATAATTCAATTTCCTATAGTTCATTTGTTTACACCAAATTAAAATTCATTGTAAAAGTACCTTGAATAATCGCTCCAAGTTAATATATTATTTTTTTCCATGTTTTTGTTTCCATTAATTTGCAATGAGAGACCATCATTAGCGTGCACCAACTCGTATGTAGAAATGAAACTAGACTAAATAAGTGTTTTATGGTAGCGTAGTCCCTGTCGGGTTGAATTGGGAGTAAATGCACAGGGATAGGAAAAAGTAGCAGAGGCATATGGAAACTACAATGGAGATCTGGAAAGCAGCATGAAGCACAGGTGGTATCCATGCAGTAAATGACATGTGGCCTCTAGAACCCCATTTGTTTTTTGAAAGTATATAATTTATTTTTCTATGTTGAAAAATTCTGTCTATTTTGTCTGTATATGTGGCAACACAAAAAAATGTTATATTCAAATTAATAAAATACAATTTATGCATAGTGGAAGATAAAAATTTCTGATGACATAAATATAAAAGGAGATAAAAACCACATTAATTTGAAATATATAAAAAAAGTTACATATTCCTAAAAATTTAAATGCATTTTTCATATAGAATGGGATTGGGGATTGCGCGGACCATAAGCACAGTGGAAGATAACAATGTATGAGGACATAAATATAAAAGGAGATAAAAAACAATTTTGTTTGAAATATATAAAAAAATAATATTGTTTGTTAGATATTCTTGGAAATTTCAAAGTTTGTCATATAGACTGGGATTGGGGCTCCCGCGGACCATAAGAGAAATATGTAGAAGAAATAGGACTATAGAAAGAAGAAGTGGGGGATGGTAGAGTGTAATAGCTTAAAATAATAAATTGAAATGTATTAGTCTTTGTATATAAATTTTGATTTAAAAAATTGGAATAAATGGGTTGATAAAGAAACCAGGATGCGACCAGTATAGACTTACAATGATGGTACATATGATCCCTTTTTATATTTTCTTGCTGATGCGTTTTCATTGATGTCATTGACAACTACTGGAATCATGGAAACTTTCTTTTGGCTTTCATCGATGACCTACTTCAATTCCCTTTCAATCCATTCTTAAATGTAGCTTCTCATTGGGGCGACATTGATCTCATTCCAGATTTTTATGTTGAAAAGTTCATTTTCTAATTCCCTAAAGTCGATAAAAAGATTACATAGAGCTTGATCAATTTCCTCATTCTGTACTGAATAGTCGACTAGCCAGTTGTCGACTTCATATTGACCATATTCAAGGATGTTGTAAAACTTTTCCAAAGACAATGCATTAAAAATATCAACCTGTTTATCGAATTATTTCTTAGTTAAGGTCAAGGTGTTGACGATTAAGTTGGGGTATTGGAATTCGTTGGTCCTTTTGGCAAAGTTTATTCTGGCCAGCTTTGTGAATAATTTTCCTTTCTTTGATATGGCTTTTTCACATGATTGGACAATGAGATGCAGGTTCTTCAATTTTTCTTTCTAGTAAGCATTTAATTGACCGATCCATTTTTTGGATGGGATATATTGTTGTCTTGTTCTCGTTTATGTCATGTTGTTGACAATGGTGCCAAAAGGAAGGACCATGTTTAAATAGAAATGTTCTTCATCTTTTAACTCCACCTGCAAATGTTTGAGAAACTTTTGTGCCCTCGTTACAATGGAAGTCATGGTTTGTGATGTTTCCCATGCCTTAGTAATCAGTTCCATTCTTTTCTTGATATTATTCTCCACATACCCTCTACACAATGTGAGGAGGCTAGAGGATCCTTTTAACTTCGCTACAGGGGTGGCAGACATGGCTATTGCCAAAGGATTGAGAAGCAATGGCATAGGAGTCAAAGCTTCTTCAAATTCCTTGACCTAGTCCTTTAGTCTGGAATTCTCATCCTCAATGCCTCCAATGGAATCATCAAGAGAATTTGCGTTCTCTATGTGAACTCGACAGATTTGGGATGACCACATATTCGCAAGGTTAATCTCTGAATGATATTTTCCTTTCTTATTTTTTACATCTTTTTTTTCAATAATTAATTTTTTGGACTGGCTGTAAAAAACAATGCTCTGGAACATGAAGGATTCATCTTCAGCAAAATTTTCGATATCAGATATGTCCATTGGATGACTATGCTAGATCACATCTCTGGGTTGATCAAGGTAGTGAAATACGCTATCCAGATCAGGATCAAGTTCCATGTTCTCACTCTAAATTTTGAGCTCTTCCTCCTATTCCACAATTTTTTTTGTCATCTTGTCCACTGGAAGCTTGTGATAACTATCAATTTTAGGGTGAGGAGGGTCGTTATCTTCTCCTCTGTTTGAAGAACTATGAGCTTCTTTGTTTCTATGTTGGGCCATTGGAGTGATGCTCTGGGATGTCATACTTTTGGGAGTGTTATTCTCCGATTGAACACTGTTCTCATCGAGGCCTTTTCCCTGTTGCTTGTACAATTCAGTGGTGCTTTGCAGTGTGTCTACATCATCGGCATCAGAAGCAGGAGTGTTGTCTCCAATGTCTCTATTTTCGGTCAGGTTTTTTTGAAAAAATAAGTGTTGAAGCCAAGCCTTTGTAAATGTTGTAAAAAAAATTTATTGGGGTCAAACACTCTTAGAATTTCAGCATATATTAGGTTCAAGTTGCTAAAATGGGCTGTGAATTCATCAATTTTGTTGACGTTCATCAACATGAAGTCCCAAACTTTCCAAGGTAGAGGAATGAACTGTTTTTTTCTCTTCTCTTGGAATAGATGCAACCAGTAGTTGTATTACCTTGTTACTTTTGTAACAAACATTATGTCTATAATGTGAGATGGAAGGAGGGAAGGTTTTTTCCTAGAGCCAAAAATCCTTATCACAGTGTAATTATCTAGATGTTCAAGTGCCCCCTTCCTATCCAAAAGACTAGTTTCCTTATCAGATATGCCCGGAGCACCTTCTCCTAACAAAAAAGTTTTAAAACAAACACAAATCCATTAAAAACCTCATAAAAATAGTGGGAGGCCTTGTGCTTCCACAAGGCCTAGTACTAGAACGTTACTGGGTCAAATTCCTAGTTGAACTTCTTGGATAGAGACAGTTTTGAAACTGGCAACAATGTGCTATTGAAAAAACTAAGTAGGATGACATACAAAATTTCTTCTCCTTTTTGAAGCTTGACAATTGGGAACAGATTTCATGGGAAATTATCTTTCCCCAATAAAAAATGGCTTGTTCCTTGACTATGAAATACAAAATATAAAGAGCCATCCGAGAAATAGTTGTTGTGGAATCTTGTTCCGTTATTCTTGTAAACAACCAGGAAATTTCCCATAATGGATTTATAAATGAAATAACCTGCAAGCTTGTGATATCTTCAGGAACTACCATCGGGTCTTCCAAGAAATTGGGAAAGAGGTGGAACCTATTATTATGCTTTTTTTGGAAATGTTTGGAATCTTCTCCTTTGAATGTCAATGTTGGATCCAACAATCTTAACATCTGGTAGAAGACTTGAGGCGACAAAGAAACAAAAGAGTGGTCCCACACTGGAATAATTCGTGGGTCTGAAATAAATTTATCGGGGCACCAAGAGACTAGCTCGTTATAGTAAAGAACTTAAGGGACACAGCCTACACAAGCAATCCCAGAGGTCCAAATTACTTTGTTCTGGGCGCATAGGGATGAGTAATAAGAATATGCCCTGGACCATTGGAAGTTCTGGTCCTCGCGCCAGAATATGTTCATTGTATCTCAACATAATTGTTGTCGAGTTGATGCCATAGGTTTATGAGAATGTTCATTTTCTCTAGACGATGGTTGAAATTAATAGTTGCAGGCGATAATATAACTCTCCACAAATGTTGGTTCAATTCTTATGAATGGGAAATCTCCTCAAGCCTTTCATTGATTAATGACAATATGTATGGGTGATGCATCATGAACTGTTAGCAATAAATATTACTTATTGCATATTTATAAGTGCAAAGGTGGCGGGTATGGTGAAGAAAAATTAAGGATTGGAGGTTTCATGAACGTGCCAACCCGACGATGTGCAAATGACATTTCATGATTTTGAAATCAACACTCGAAAGGGATAATATAAACCTCCACAAATATTGGCTTAATGCGTATTAATAGGAGATCTCCTCAAGCCTTTCACTCATCAACAACAATCTATATAGTTCCTGCACGATGAGCTGTTAGAATTAAATGTCACTAATTGCATATTTAGAAACCAGATATATATATAAACATTTCTTTATTATAGAAAAGTGTGAAGGTCATGGACACGACGATGAACAAGTAATGAATGGAAAGGTATTAAAAGCGGTCGGACGAGATTCAAAATAGGGTTACGAGGGATACTCAGGAGAGGTGAGTTTCCGATGGTCAAATTTTATGTATCAAAATTTCTGACTGCAAAATATGTAAAACAAAAGAGAGCATGATGGGGTAGTTCAGTGACTAGTTTGTATATTTGTGGAATTCTGGGAATGTGGCTTAGTATATAATAGGGAAATGGTCGGTCGAACTCATTTTCGGAATCAAGGATTGAATATTTCATGAATGGACCAACCAGACGACGTGCAAATGACATTCCATGATGTTTGAAATTAACACTCGGAAGGGATAATATACCATCCAAAATTTTTGGTTTTATGAGTATTAATGGGAGATCTCCTGAAATCCTGGCTTAACATTAACGCTTTCTAATTTCATACTTATAAATATGATCTTATATAAAATTTCTAATTTCTAATCGCAAAGGGCGCAGGCATAGGAAACAAGGATTAGGAATTGGATATTTATTTAACCCGCCAACCTGATGATCCGCGAATGTTTTTTGAAGAAATGGCGAAGTATGGAAAGTGGATGGACGAGATTCAAAATGGGGTGACAATAGTTCCACATGATACATAAGGACCCGACGGTATGATGTGATTCTAGTTGTAAATTTGTATATCGTAGAAGTTATGGAACTGTTTGAAGGTCACGGAACAATAAAAGTGCAATCTCGAGCTCGCCTACCAGGGAATCCGCGGTCGAAGAAGTGGATGGGTATGGAATGGGGAAGCAGTCAGTCAGAGTCATGATATAAAAGAACGAGTGCAAACATGAACCCTCAAGTATGCCAACCTGTGAAGCTAGACATTTTTGGAAAAATGACTAAGTGAAGAGAAAGATAAAGTACATGGAAAAGAGAAATAAGAATTTGGTTAAGTATAGAAGACAAAAAAAAGGGCTAATATATTCACATTTGTAATAGATATCCCATTTCCTGGCAAGATCTTTTCTTCATGTTTCTGGAGAAGTTATATACTTATTGCATGTACTTGGAAAGAAGTGCGAAGGTGGAGGGCACATAAAACAACGACTAGGAATTGGAAATTGTCTGAACCTAGCAACCCGATGATCCATGAAAGAGATTGCAAGAAAAGTCCTTGGAAAATGGTTGGACGAGTTTCAAAATAAGCCGACAAGGGTTCTCGAGGAAACATGAGGCCCCGACATTAAAATTGTATTGATAAAAAAAATTGAGTGCATATTGTGTAACATGGAAGAGGGGTTGATGTAGAAATCCAGAAGTCAAGGGGTTGTTTGCAGGTTAAGGAACACTAGAAGTGAACTTCTCCTGTCCGGGAATCCGCAAGAGAAAAATTCGGGTAAGTATGGAATTGGAGGTGTGAAAGATATTCCAAGAAATGGAGAAATATGGAAAGAGGATGCAGGGGCTTCAAAATGGGGGGACAATATTTCCCCATGAAATGTGAGGACCCAAAGGTCAAATTCCAGGTCTCGAAACTTTCATGTGCAAACTGTGTATCACTGAATAAGGTATGATGTGGGAGTGCGGCAGTAAATTTCTACACCGCGGAGGTCCGGGTGTTGTTTTCAGGCCAGAAAACAATGGAATTGCAATATAGAGCCTGCCTTCCCGAGAAACTATGATCTGAAAAGTGCCTAGGCATCAAATGGCTAGTAGTTGGTTGGAGTCATGATATAAAAGAATGAGCGCAAATGTGAACCCATGAGTCAACCAACGTGCGCATTGAGACAGTTTTAGAAAAATGACTAAGTAACGAGAAAGAGAGACTAGAGGGGAAAAATAAATGGGAATTTGGTCAAGTATAGAAGAGGGAAAAGAAGGTCCAATATATTCAAATCTGCAATAGATATTTCATTTCCTCGCAATATATTTTATGTATGTTGCTGGAGAAGTTGTATACATATTGCATATACTTGGAAATAAATCTGAAGGTAGCGAGAATAGGAAACAACAACTAGAAATTTGAAATTTCTTGAACCCACGAACTCAATGATTCGCAAAAGAGATGTCAAGAAATGGTCAAGTGTGGAAAATGACCGAACAGGCTTCAAAATAGGGTGATGGGTTCCCTAAGAGACATAAGGCCCCGACTGTCAAATTGTATATATCGGAAAATTTTAGTGAAAAATGTGTAACATAGAAGAGGGGATGATGTGGGAGTCCAGAAGTAAATCTGCATATCGCAGAAGCTGAAGTGTTGTTTGTAGGTCATGGAACAATGGAAAGTGCAATTTAGAAAAAGGGGTAGTGCTCGGTCGAAACACATGAATCCGCCAACCTGCGCAACAAGACATTTTTGAAAAAAAATGACTAAGTAACCAGAAAGAGAAACTACAAGGGATAAAAGAGTGGGAAAATAGAAAGGAGGAGGGAAATTTTTTGTAAGAAGGAATTGGTTTCAAACAAGCCCCATTGTTGCAAAACCATGATTTTCTAGTAATTGTTAGAAAATAATTTTTTGAAGATTAGATTTTATTGCAACTTGTGGGAGTAAGTGTCTTCTTGATACATTCTTCCATGACTATAACATATTAACTTAATTATTAAACTTCTTGCATTATGGGTTTTTAACATTAAAGCTTAATAATTGCATTTCTAGAAACAAGAATGGTGATCTTGCTGCAACATTGTGATTTGGTATTGATATGTTCTATCTGCATTACAGATAGAATTGAATGTTGGTTTGAAACTGTCTAAAATTCATGTTTTGTTTCCATAAAATCCTGATGGATTGAAATAGTGCATTGTCATATAATTGTTAAATGCTCCATTTTAGAACAAATTACTTAAGAAAATAAAATATTGAAGAACTACGTGACTATCGAACCAGGCCAATGAGAAGAGGTGTTAAATCCATAAAAGAAGCAGCAAACAAGAATCCAAGGCAATTTTTTTAATAGTAAATCCAGTAAAAAAAAATGAATATTGAGCACTGTATATCTATCCTTAGAAATTGGACTGATTTATTTGGGGCAAAACATTAAACATATTTTCCATAGACACGGGAATAAGATCTGCAACATGCAGCAACCCTCAAGATGCTCTTCAACATCCATAAAAAACTGATTACCATGCTTGTTTTTTAGGAAATCCTTGCAGTATTCTCCTCGGTGGATCAATGTTCAGTGCCCCAATATCAATATTTTGTGGAAGACCTGAGTTGAAAAAGAAATAGGAAAGTGGGTCTGCAGTGGAATAAATCCTTGGCTTGAAGCAGATGAACAATAGTCCTGTGGTAAAATTGATAGTTCTCACAAGATTTCTATGAGGAAGAAGACAAAAAACTTAGCTTGGAAAATAGAAGAGCCCGAAACTGAAAGTTAGGACACACCAAGAAACCACCTCCTCACAGATGAAAACTTCAAGGACACAGGTTGCACGTGCAATTCCAGAGGCCCAAATTAGTTCATTATGGGTGGAAGGAGATGACTAGTAGGAATATGCCTTGCACCAGTGTGAGTTCTGGTCCTCATTCCATAAGATGTTAATTGTATATCCAGAGAAAAGGGTAGTGGTCCCGCAATTGAATAGTTTTTTGTCTTGAAATATGTCTCTGGGAGCATCAATAGATCATTTCCTTACCTAAAAGACTTCCACCTAGAACAAACTAATTTGGACCTCTAGAATTCCTACTTTCGAGCTGCAAAGTGGCTATTGCGTTCAATGTCAGTTTATTTTATGAAACCCCTTGTTTTGGTGTTGTCAGGACCGCCATCATTGTGTCGGGAAATTCCATCTCATCCACCTCTTCACAAACCATCAATGCAAGTGGGTAGGTTGTTTGAGCAGGCAGGGTTTCCTTGGAATTCTTTGGCTTTAAATATATCTCTCGGTGCACCAAGGGACCATATCCTTTTTTTCTCCTGGGTAGAGGTAGATGAGTAGTAATAATATGCCCTAGAATAATGGAACCTCTAGCCATCATGCCCAAAGGTGTTTACTATATCTGGACATAACTAATTTGGAACTCCTACCATACGTTAACACAAATTTTTGTTTTCTCCAGATGATGCATGAAATGAAAATTGGGGAGGGATAATATAACCCTCTGAAAAACTTCATTTAATGTGCATCAATGGAAGATCTCCTCAAGCCTTTCGTTTATCAATGATAATATCCAGGGTTCGTGCGTAATGAGTTGTTACCATTAAAGCTTGATGGTTGCATATTTAGAAAAAAGTGAGAAGGTGGCGGTGAAAACGAAGAGAAATTAAAAATTAGAGATTTCGTAAAGGATCCAACTAGCCTACACACTAAAGAGATTGCATCATGTTTGAAATGAATACTTGGAAAGGATAACACTATTCTCTACAAATCTTGGTTTAATTCGTATTAATGAAAAATATTCTCCAGCCTTCCAGACATTAATGACAATCTTAATGGTTCCTACACGATGAATTACGAGCATTAAATATTTATAATTGCATATCTAGAAAGAAGTACGAAGGTAGTGGGGATGGTGAAGAGAGACTAAGCATTGTACATTTCGTCCACCCGCCAACCCATGAAACAGATTCCAAGAAATGACCAAGTATGGAAAGTGGTTGGGAGGGTTTCAAAAATAGGGTCACAAGATATACCCAAGAGACATGAGGGGCCGGTGGTCGAATTGTATGAGACAATGAAATATTTCAGCCATCAATTTGTATATCGCAGAATTTTGGGTGTTGTTTGTACGTAACGGAACAGTGGAGGCGCAATCTTGAGAAAGCCTAGGTAGGAACCAATGATGTTAATAGTGGCCAATTATGCAATGGACAAGCGGTTGGTGGGGCTTGTGATATAAAAGAATTAGACATACTCGGAACATGAAATATTGACGGGATTGAAAACAGGGCCACAAGCTCTACTCACAAGATGTGAGGGCTCGATGGTCAAATTGTATCTACCCAAAATGTTGAATGAAAAATGTGTAACATGGAACAGGAGACAATGACAGATTTCGAGGGTCAATTTGTATATTATAGAACTTCGGGTGATATATATAAAACCAGGAGACATTTTGAAAAAGGTCACATACGAAAAAAGGACCAAGTAAACAGAAAGTGAAAGCAAACAAGATAAAGGGGGATTTGTTTTCTAATTTGTAGATCACAGAAGTTTGGTTGTTGTTTGGAGGCAACAGAACAATGGAAATGCAATATTGAACCTACCTATCTGGGAACCCGTGATTTGAAAAGTTTGTTCAATATGAAACGGGGAAGCGGTAGATCAGGATGGTGATATAAAATTAACAGTGGAAATATGAAGATGTGAATCTTCCAACTCCTGCACCTAAAATTTTTTTGAAAAACAAGTAAGTAACCAGAAAGGGAAAGTAGAGGGAAAAGAGAAAGGGGATGGAAATTTTCGGAAGTGGGAATTGTTGTAAGAAATCCCCATTTATGGTTGTAACAATAACTATGAAGTTCATTAAACATGTGAATAGGTTCTTCAATCAAGGAATAGATACAACGAGCCATGCTTATAGTTTCAAGGATATGCATGTATAAGAGAAGCATAAAAAAGCTACAAGAAAATCGATTTTGAGATGTTTAAGTAATTTTTTTTTACTATTATCTTCACCGCAAGTATAACAATGACAAATTTGAATTTTAATGTCCTCTCGTTGATATGATAATTCCATTGGACTTCGCACAATATATATTATTTTATTTGAAATTATTCCATGAGATTAATTTTGCTAAGTTCATCGATCAAGGAAAAGTGCTAAAATGATATAAAGGGAAATTTGTTTGCTAATTTGTAGATTACGGAAGTCTGGGTGTTGTTTCCAGGTGATAGAACAATGTAAACACAATGTTGAACCCACCTATCTAGTAACCCTCCTAACCAGGAACCCGCGATCAAAAACGTTTGTTCAATATGAAATTGGGAAACGATTGGACCGTCTAGTGATATAAAAGTAAGTGTAAATATGAAGATGTGAATCCGCCAACTCCTGCACCTAGGCATTTTCCAAAAAATGAGTAAGTAACCATAAATGGAAAGCAGAGGGAAAAAAGAAAGGGGATGGCAATTTTTAGAAGTGCGAATTGGTGTAAGAAATCTCATTGATGGTCTTAATAGTAAATATGAAGTGCATTAAACATGTGAACATGTTCTTCAATCAAGGAATAGATACAATGAGCAATTATAGTTTCTAGGATCTGTTTGTATAAGAGAAGCATCAAAAAAGCTACAAGAAAATCAATTTTTGGATGTGTAAGTAAAGTTATTGTACTGTCAACTTCATCGCAAGTATAAAAACGAAGAATTTGAATTTTAATGTCCTCTCATTGATATGATCTAGTTCCATTGGACTTCACACAGTATATATTCTTTTATTTCAAATTATTCCAGGAGATTATTTTTTCTAAGTTCATCGATCAAGGAAAAGTGCTAAAAATGAGATAAAGGGGAATTTGTTTGCTAATTTGTAGATCGTGGAGGTATGAGTGTTGTTTGCAGGCGGTGAAACAATGGAAATGTAATGTTGAACACACTTATCCGATAACCCATGTATCTAGGAACCTGCGATCCAAAAAAAAAATTCAATATGAAACGGGTAAGCGATCAATCGGGCTGGTGATATAAAAGTAAGTGGAAATATGAACACATGAATTTTCCAACTTCCACACCTAGACATTTTCTGAAAAATTAGTAAGTAACCAAAAAGGGAAAGTAGAGGGAAAAAAAAGAAAGAGGATGGCAATTTTTGGAAGCGGGAATTGGTGTAACAATGCCCCATTGATGGTCTTAACAGTAACTATGAAGTGCATTAAACATGTGAACATGTTCTTCAATCAAGGAATAGATACAACAAGCCATGCTTATAGTTTCCAGGATCTGTTTGTATAAGAGAAGTGTCGAAAAGCTACAAGAAAATAAATTTTGGGATGTCTAGGTAAAGTTATTGTACTATTAGCTTCACCGCAAGTATAACAATGACAAGTTTGAATTTTAATGTCCTCTCATTGATATGATAGTTCCATAGGACTTTTCATAGTATATATTCTTTTATTTCAAATCATTCCAGGAGATTAATTTTGGAAAGTTCATCGATCAAGGAAAAGTGATAAAATGAGCCACATACTACATTTGCGTCACAGAGCTTATATTAAAGGGAAAATCATGTCCTCTATAGTCTTTAATATCATAGAAAAACTTCAAATATCTTGAATGTATTATTAATTTTTCATAATCTACAGGAAGAGAATTTTATAGCTATAGATGTAAACTCCAAAGAACTCGAGTCCTATGAACATTCATCTGGGTGTTGAACAAAAATTACAGACACACATGAGATATTTTTGTTTCCTACCAAAGCTTGATATGATTTTTTTTTTCAGCCGATATGCAATATCACATTATACTCATTTAAGGTAAATTTGATTTGTATCTTAAAGTCGCGAAACATGTAGACACTATTTTCCTTTTTTTGTAGGTATGCTTCATATGAAAATTATACTAACCTAGGAAGCACATCTTGTAACATAGGATTTCAAATTGTACAATGTACGGTTGTGTTGCCCATGGTTCAGATGGAATCATTGATGCAATGTCTATGTATGTATGGACATTTTTTACTGCATCGCAGATAAACAATCGTATCATCACTTATGAAAGAAGAAGCAGAAGCAGGAGAGTTGCATTTCTCACATACACGCTCAAAGGGGGTCGAGTACGCATTCGCTGCAATCAAAACACCTTCAACCTAGAAACATGAGCATAACAGTCAATATATTGAACAATATAATATAAAACTACGCCCCCCCCAAAAAAATGCAAAAAATTGGTGAAGGCTATTTGTATGAGCAAAGTGAGGATGAAACTGTAGATGTATATGCATAACAGTTGTAGAGCTAGCTGGTTTCTGGAGATCTTGTACTATGTTTGCTCGCTATTCTGTTACAAATGTTGCTTGGGTTGTGTGAAAGATCCTTTCGTTAACATCTCTCTTTTTTTTTTTTTAAGAGAATAAATGGAAATTTCACTTTATGCAATTGTTGTTCCATTGACGAAAAACAATTTGAATAGGTATCGAACAATTGTAGCTGCAACATGGAATAGTGAAATATTTGTGTATCTTAACTGAGATACATGGACATGAGAAAGAAAAGGACAAATCTAGATATGGAGAACTATACCATTGCCTTGTCGATGTCTAACTCTTAATATTTTATATGGAGAATGTGTTGCGAGCCAAGTTTTCTAGCGAGTGTGACAACTGCGCCAATGGTTTTGATTGGGTAAATTTCCATTCTCTATGTAAGTTGGATGATATTTGTGTTCAGGACGAAACGATATTCTGAACAAATAGCGGGAATTGTTTCCAGAATACTTGTTTTGTTGAGCGATATAATCCGATCACAATCACCACGGTCATATACTATTTTCAGAAATATATTGAAATTTGTAATGGATATCCCATTAATTGGAAATATATTTTTTTCATGTTTCTGGACAAGTTGTGTAGGAATAGTAGTGTGACTGTCATGAGGGCCTCCTTGTCTATCATGTCAACATGCATAATGGATCTAGTTTTGTTTGCATTGTCCAAGTAGGTACTATAGACGAACATTATGTCCTCGATGAAAACTTGTCCAGTTCGATGGATGTTCAAGCCGTCTATTGATGTTATTTAGGGTGTTACAAGTTTAGACTTGGTGACAATTTTTGAACAGGAAAAGTAATGTGAATGGTAGTGTGCATTATTTTTTTTTTTTCTTTTTTTCCTGGAATAAATGTACAAGTAGACGCACAACTTGGATCAACTATGGAGCCACAGTTTTGCAACCAAACCTCTTAGTCTGGGGAACTTTCACTATGTTCGGCATCTCGCTTTCACTTGTTGATACCTTTTGTGAACTGCAAAGTATGTGTTGCATATGACATCAACATATTCACCATGTCATAGATGAACAAATAGTTGAGGATATTTGTTTGTTAAACATACGAGGAATAAAATGTATGCATCGTTGTGTTTGGCCTTGTCGTTCTGTTGATGTTTGGGATGATTGACTGTGCATGGCCATGTCACTAGTCCAACGTTTTCTGATGCAAGCATGTGTAGATGAACATCATAAGGACTAAACAAGCATATGCATTGTATATTGTCCATAATTTTTATTAATGTCACATGCAGTGTCAAAGGATATGGAATATCAAATAGGGTGTTAAGGGATACTCAGGAGACATGAGGACCTAAGGGTCAAATTGTATGCCTCAATTTTTCGACTGAAAAAATGTGTAATAGTAAATAGGGCATGATGGAAGGACACGACGACCAATCTATATATCACGGAACCTATGAAGCCAGAGGCGCAATATTGAACCCACCATCATGGCACCCACAATCGACAAAGTGGGTAAGTATGGAATAAGGTAGAAGCATGACCATAAATGTGAACCCGTGAGTCAGCCAACCCATGCACCAAGGCATTTTTAGAAAGAGGACTAAGCAAAGAAATCATAAAGCAAAATGGATAATAGAAAATGGAAAAATTAGAAATGGGGAGGGAACAAAGGCCCATTGTTTCCAAATCATCATTTTATATTCCAATATTATATGCCCCCACCCATTTTGTATGTTTAATTTACTACCACAGTTGGTATACCTTTTCGAAGATTGTACCACAGACCACTATGTTGTTTCATATAAGAATTCATCTTTCTGTCTAACTAATTTGTTTCTTCAAAGGTAGAAACGTCGAGTATACAGTGGAAATGAAGGCAAGTTCATATGATGAAACACATGTGAAATAAAGAAATACAGTTCTACTTATTTCAATGTAGTAGCAAAGAGAATATGATTCAAATGATAATAAGAAGAGAGATGCATAGTATATACATACAGTAAAAAAGGTGCAAAGCAGTAGACCAAGTAGAACAAATACAAAGACAATAAATGAAATACCAAACACTAGAATATGAAATAAGAGTACAGGTATGCACCTCTGCAACTCCTTGTCTACATTTGTGCCAAAGATTCCATCTTCCTCTCCAACCACTTTGTTTGTTTAAATGTAGCAATGAAAAAAAAATACAATGGACATGCAGGAAGTTAGTATGCAGGAAGAAATGTAATGAATATAAGTTATTATGTAGGAAGGTACGCTATATATACATACAATAAACTAGGTGAACACATATACATACAATAAATGAAATACAAAACAACAGAATATCAAAGAACAGTACAAGCATGTACCTTTGTATCTCCTCTTCCACCGTTTCACTTAAGACTCCTTTGTTTTCTCCAACTATTATGTTTGTTTGAATGTGGGAATGCAAAAAATACAATGAACATGAATGGAAGATGGTATGAAGTGGAGAAAAATTAATATGTACATACAGTAAATGAGAATCAACGAATAGAATAAAAGATAGTCAGAAACATGATCCTTTGATTTTCTCCATCCATGGTTGTAAATATATAAATTTTTTCCCTACCCAAAATATATTAGAGGCCACAAAATATTAAGAAATTGCATGGCCATAGCTAAATGATTTTGGTTTTCTATGGAAGAGTATCCATATATGCTTCCAGACATGGAAATATAATTTTGTAGTATCTTTGGTGTACATATCATATTTCAAGTACAAGACAAATTGTATCGTGGTCACACTAGTTTGTGTAGAGGATAAATAAGTTGTATTGTGATATGGGAACATTTCACCATATATGGTTAATAAGTGTGTTTTTCACATGTTTTGTTTTCACAAAAAAACAACGGATACTGCAATTGCACATGTAGTTGTCGAATTATTTCTTATGCCACTATTTTGTATCATGTCAACATTGAAGGATCAACAAAATTTTACCGCAGAACATGAGGACATGAAACAAGCGCCAGATCTCGGCTTCACCAAAAACAACAAACAACACAACCATAGGGCCACTCACATGTGCAATAAATGAACACCGCAAAGCACCCCCCCCCCCAAAAAAAACCAGCTCCAACTGCCGAGGCAGGACCCCAACCCTGCAAAGCCAAAGAAAATGAAAGAAAACAACAAGCACCAAACCAACGAGAAAGCACGAACAAGCGTGAATGCAACCCCAGGGCCCCAAACTCGTAAAATTGACCCAAACAAAAACAACCAACAATCGAGGAACTAACGAACCAACAAACAAGAAACAACCACGAAACCAATAAACAACATATGTATCTCCAACGATTACCAAACGACAACTGAGGCAAAGAAGGAACCGAAAACATATGACGAGCATGCCAACAGAAATAAGAAACCATTCTTACTTGCAAAATGCAAACACTGAACAACAAAGAAGGAATAGAAAATGAAATTATGGCATGGAAACTTACTCTGAAATGATGAATAGTAGAAGTGCAGGTCAAATTTTGGGTGCAGCACCTGGACCCCACAAAGTAACAAAAAAAAAAACCAGATCCAATTGCAAATGTAGGACCCCAAGGTTGTAAAGTTGAAATTGAATGACAAGCCTAGAAGAAGTATGAAACATACAATGCTGATTCAAATGGCGGTGGACAACAATATTATCCAAATTCACTACAACATTGTATGGAAAATTTTGAGGAAAAATGTACTGCGAGAAGCCTATTTAGGTAAACATTTAAGGCTATCAGGTTGTCTAAGGGCCTCATGATATGCAAACATTTAAGCTGTCAGGCCTGTTTCAGGACCTCGCGCCATGTAAACATTTAAGTTGTAAGGCCTATTGAAGCACCTCAAAAGAAGGGTCATTGATCTAAACCTTCGGTATGCAAACATTTCAATACAAATACAAAGGATTAATAATAGAAGGACAAATACATTAATAAAGGACTAAAAACAGTGTCCATGCTCATAACTTTTGGTTTGTAAACATTTCAGTAAAAATGTAATAAAAATTAAAAAGGCGCGTCTAAGCTCAAAAATTTGGATATCTACACATTTACAACATTGGGAACAACGAAGTTGGCTATAAGACCTCAAATATATTATCCAATGAG
>SNQJ01S0006483.1:59454-86459 GCA_010110895.2 Picea sitchensis
GTAATGTTTTCATAGTGGCAGAAATTCATAATGTTTGGGAAATTTTCTAATGTAATGGAAAGATGTTCCCATGGAGAATATACCATGATGGATGGAACATGCTAGATCCATGGTTATGCATTAACATATTTTGATTTATAGAAACAAAATAGTACATGATTGACCATGTTTTTTATAAATGTACTATGTTTAACACTTGGAAGATGATCATAAAATAAGAAGGGTATGTTAACTATGGAGTCATGTAAGATGTTTCTTATCATGGCATGGGGTAGTTAGCATGCGATTCATGATGGTATTTCATGATGTCATAGATTGGAAAACTTGGTATGTGGCACACCCTTATACTAGATGGGTGTCTTGAAAACATTTTCTATGCCATTTGATATGTTATCATTGTACTTATTTTCTTATGTGTTCATTCATTTTATGGGATATGTTTATGCACATGTCGGGGTAAAGTGAACAAAAGAATGGAGGGGGAGAAGAGGTCAACACAAGGGTTGAGTGATGTAAAATAAGGTATTTATTATGATAGCATGTGGTAGTTAATATGCAATTATTTGGTATTTATGATGTTATTTCATGATGTGATAGGATGGCATGCAATAGTTAACATGTAGTCATTTTTTATTAATGATTATATTTCATGATATGATGTTATTATAAGGGCATGCAATAGTTAACATGTGGTTCAGTGTTATTCATGATCATATTATGATTAATTCTTTGATTTTTCTACTATGAGAGGGATATTAATAGGAAATCCACTCATGAGCCTAAAGGGTTGGTTCATTCAATGATCTCATAGGTGCTCATAACCACAAAGGATAATATATACAAAGTAACACTTTATGGGATAGGTACAAACACAATCAATAAGCATATGCTAGTAGTTCCTCTAACTTTTTAGATGTCTAGGGGGACACAATACAATATATATGAGGTGGTCGGGCCATAGATCCTAGCTAAAGCTAAGGGGGTAGAGTTCTTGATTTTATACCCACCATTGGAGTTGTGATGTTGTAATTTTGATTCTTGGGGATGATTTCCTAGTTGGATTTGTTGAGGTGTTTTAGACGAACCGTTTGAGATGCATGGGATATGTAGGTTAGCATACTAGAACATATGCATGGTATCATATAGATGAATTGGTACCACTTGTATCTGACCAAGGGGTAGGTATGTAGGAAGGAGATGTGTCATTAAAAAAAAATGTGTTATTTCTAATGAATTGGTTCCACCCAAATGGTTGAAATTTTAGATGTCACTAGGCATGCAATTACAAATATTTAGTATAATTGGAAATAATAATTGTTTTAAAGAGTGTAATGCAACCCATCATGTATTATTAGAATCAATTGTAAACAAGACAATAAGAGAATGTTTATTTCTTACATACACATCTAAAATTTCTAAAGTAAGTGTCAAACCCTTTTAAAGTATTTTATTAGAAGATAAATCCTCAACAACCTAGGCCAAATAGATTATTTGGATTTCACTGGTAGGGTGCCTCATTCTGACATGAAGTTGTTTAGGGACTAGTATATATTTTTTGGAATGAAAACACCACGCATTCCTCCAACCAAAAGGATGTCTAAAATTTTAGAAGGGCTTGTTGTTAGTATATTATACACTTATAAGTTAGTTAAGATAAAATTGGTTTAATGTATATGTCGGTGAAAAAGTGTTTATTTGGTATGCATTATTATGCATGTATGCTATGAAATCTAATGGTCACAATATGTTATAGGCACAAAAGGGATTCAATGTCTCAAATTCTCCTCAATACTAATGACTATATTGATCTATGGATTAAGACTTGATTGGCCCATGCTCTCTAATTAAAGACAAAGGATGGTCATTTGTTGAAGATTGACCATGAGAAACTCTTATGTACATTTTTTTTATTTGAATTAAAATACTGCCTCAAGTGGCCATGTTGACTAAGTCCATGGACTGCTTCCCTCTTTGACAATTGTAACCACTTAAAAAAATTGGTGTATTGATATTTGATCTGGTTGTGTGAGTGGTTCATTAAGGTGTCCTTCATATGTGGAAATACCCCCTTTTTTAACATGTTATCAAAACTTGTATGACAAATTGCTCTCTTTGTTGATCAACATTCTCAACCTATGTTTCGACATGCATCAAAATATTTGTGGGTTCTACTATTTCTTTGCATATCAGATATGAGTAGGATATTCCATTGTGTTTGAACTGCTTCTTTCAGTTAGAAGCATTTTTTACTTCACTCGAAAATGTTTCCATCTTCCCAAAATATGACCCTTTTTGTGAGATTTAGAGGTATAAAGTTTGATCACACCTTTTAATATTTTTCCAATTTAATATTTTAATTTGACTATTTATATTTCTTGTTTGTTAATTTTTTTGATCTACATGTTCTCTTTATTATGTGCTCTATGTGATCTTGGAAAATTAAAAATAGAGTGGAAAGTTTTCTTTATTTTGTTTGCTCTTTTCTCTATTCTTTGAGTGAGATAAAAAAAAAAAAAAAGTGAATACTTGTAGTTTCTGTGCAAGCTAACTGAGATATAACCTGAAAATTCTCTTATTTTTGTGTGTGGTCATGTTGAAGTATTTTGCAGGAAAAAGCAAGTGTTTTCTGGGTAAGCGGGAAGCACGTGGACTAATTCAAATGTCTATCTCTCATGATTTATGGTTTCACATTCAAGGAATTTAGGATGCAACCAAAGTGTGGGATATGATGTAATCCATATTCGATAAAAAAAATGTCATTTAATCCCACCAACTTGAAAAACAATTAATTTATTCAAATCCCAATGATTCCCCTTGCATTGAAGATTATTTATCTAATTAAAAAAACTTAGAATTTTACTTAAACACTGTTAAATAGATATAAAGGATGATTGATGTATATATTCATATTTTTCTAATATTGGTAGTACATATTTTATTGTTATATATACTTTTCACTCCACCAAAGAATATCTAGGGAATTCTTACAAAACACCCTCTCTTGACTATTTTTGTGATTCTCTCATTAGAGAGAAAAACCATTCATCTCTTGCATCTTGGAGTGATCAACACTATAGGTACATATAAAGAATACTTAGTGGAACAATATAAAGATAAATCCAAGTGTCCAAAGAAGCAACATCCCTTCAAAAACAAGGAAAAAAAAGGTCCAAAACCCTCTTAGTCAGTCTCTATTGCCAATGGTGACAAAGGAACAAAATAAAAAAAATAATAAGACTAACAAATATTGAAATTTTAGTGGGCGAGATGATCATATATATTATAAATGTTTTAAAAGTATGGAGGCCTTATAAGTAGAAATGAAGAATCACCACATCAATATTGATTCTTCTTCATCCAAGTCTTCCTATACTGAACATGCACTTTCTAGTTCTATCTTTTCCTTCAATGCAACATCTACTTATTCTTCTAATGATTGGCTTAGTGATCCTATAGGAGCTTATCATATCGATAAGGATAAATAATTTTTTTTCTTTTAATAAATGCAACACCAAACAAATATTTGTTGGTGATGATAGATATCTTAGAGTTGTAGGGTCTAGACTAGTTCAGTTAGATTATGTTTTTTTTTAATGATATGTTATGTGTTTCAAGTCTCTCCTACAACCTTATATTAGTATATCAAATCACTTGTTCAGGTGAAGGTAAAAAAAATGATTTTTCACCTCACCAAGTTGTAATCAAGGATTCAAAAGATCCTAAGCATATTCTAGCAAATTGAATTGTTGATGATATTACAAGATTGTACAAATTTGAAAATTTTGGGTGAACACATTTTCCATTATTTTTTATTACTCATAGTGATGACTTGAGAAAACTTTGGAATGAGCGGTTTGGTCATATAATCTATTTCTCATTGAAACAATTATGTAATCAAAATATGGCGATTGGTATTCCTCTCATTTCTTGTAGAGATAATGTTTGTTCCATCTCTATTATTGGTAAACATCATCAAGATAGTTTCGACAAACGTGCCTCTTAGCATGCTTCGGTCCCTTGCAAATTGTTTATAGTGATTCTTGTGGCCCAATTCCTTCTCCTCATTTCTCTAGGTGAAAGTACTTCATAACTTTCATTGATAACTTCTCCAAATGTACTTGGGTTTATTTCTTAAAACTGAAGAGTAAATTTGTTTACATGATTTTGTCCTACAAGTCTCTTTTATAAAAACAATATAGACATCAACTATAAAGGTTAAGAAAATATAATGGAGGTGAATATGTGAAAAACAAATTCAAAACTTACTACACTGCATAGGGATTTTAGATGAAACATACTTTTCCATATTCACCACAACAAAATGGTGTTGTTGAGGGAAATAATCTAATGTTAAAGGAAATGACAAATTTTATGGTCCACTATAAGGGTTTAACTCTTGATTAATGGGTGGAAGCCATTAATTATGCCAATTAAATGGTAAATAGTTGTCCCAAAATACATGGGAACTACTTGGTTGACCAACATCTTATCACATTCATTCATAAAGTTTTTTTTTTTAATTTAAAAAAAGAAATTCAATATATTATAGTTATTCAGAGGGTGTAGGTATGAGGGGATTTATAAGTATTAGGGGTTATAAAAATGGGTATCTAGTAAAAGTTAGCACATATTTAGTAAAAGAAATATTTTTTTCTATTGGAAATGTGTATTGGAAGGGGGGTTCAACAAAATTATGTGGGGAAGTATTTATTAATATTTAGTGAAAATAAGGGCATTGTTTAAAATCTTATGAACATGCATGATATGTCACAAGGTCAATGAGTAAAGACCTCATTTACTATAAAGGCCTTAAAAAATATAACATTAGAAGAATAATGGACTAAAATTAAGTTACATGTAAGTCACTTCTATGTATTTGGTAGTCAATCATGGGATCACATTCCTAAGGAGAAAAGGAAAGCATTACAACCTAAAAATGAGAAGTGAATTTTTGTTGGATATTCGAAAGATTTAAAAGGATATGGACTTTCTCAACCTCATTGCAATGAGATTATTATTAGAATAGATGTTAATTTTGATGAAAAACAATCATCGTCCAAGCCTATTTTGGAATTTGTTCCTTCTTCAACCTGCGAGCCATATTTGACGTTTGTGCCATATTCTCTTCCCAACTTTTATATTAGTGATCCTATTCTAGTTTCTTCTTCATATGATCATAGTGAGGATGAAAATACACATCCTCCTACTCACCTTTGTCCAATTAGATCAATTTAACATGAGCTTGCACCAGTGCCATTGCTTCCTAATTGGGTTTGTACAACACAAGAACCAGTTTGTGATATTGTTGATCATACATGTTCACAGTTCTAGCAAGCCTCTTTTATTTTGTCTCATATTTTAGAGACTTATGATCTTGAAAAATTTGTAAAATATTATATCCATATAAATTGGGTAAAAACAATGAATTAATAATAACATTCATTAATGGAAAACAATGCTTGGGATCTTGTACCTCTTTCAAATGGAAGATAAATTTTCATATGAAAATGGATATATATAACTAAGTATGAATTATATGAAAATACGGTAACCCTACTCATGGATCTCTGGAAAAGGAACAACCTCACACTATGATCCATCATTGAGTTGGATGAAAACCATAAGTGATAAGTCATAATGTGGGTGGAGGGGTTTTCTCCTTATTTGTTTTCAAACTAGGGGATGTCTAAGGGTAACTTGGATGACATAGGTGGCCATAATGGGAATCGAAAATAGGGTCGTTTTTCAACTATGACAAATACAACAAATCTAATGTTGCAAGGAAAGGAAATGGTGCAAATGGAGATTGGGAGGAAGGTGAAGTATTTGTTGTCCTAGATGGACCTTGTGGTCCCCTATATTGGTGCTACTATAGGTTTGGGGAGTTCCTAAAGAGTGGGTTCCTACAAGAATGGTGGCACCTTTGGGAGCATGAATGCTCCTGGAACAAAATATTCCACCAAGGGATTCGCCCCCAAGGGTAAATGTGTACCCTCGAGGAAGGATATTCCCAAATTTAGTCCTAGGGAAGAAACCCCTAGGAGAATATGTGGTCAAAAAGAAAACCTCCCCTTGATGAAAAATTTCCCTCAAGGGATGTTCCACCAGGGAAAGGTGTGCTAACCCAAGGAAAGTTAAAACCTCCAGATGTACTGGTGCCCCCAGTTTGACTAGGTATAGACCCGAAATCACTAGGAATACTTCATCCAAAATTTAAACCCGCACCTCATGATGTCGTGTTGCTAGTTGGATTGGAAAAAGTGAAAGGAGTTCACTTCCCGTGCTGAAACCAAAGCTCAACCCCTCGCTGAAAAATAATCTGGAAGTGGGAATTGACGTGGAAGGGATAAGCATAGGGAAATTAGGTATGATAATGAATGGAGATGAAATGATTTATGTCCCCTATATGGAGGAACCAAAAATAAAAGGAGTTGATGGTGTAGATCCAATGGAACTAAGAGGTGTCAATAAGGACACTACTGGGATTCTCCCAAGGGAATCAGATCATGTCCCACTTGGGGATGGGATTTTAGTCTCATCTACACTGGATGAGACAATCGGTCCTGGCATGGTGGGAGGATGATTTAGCAAGGAAAAAGACTCATTGAAAAATTCCCTTACTTAGACTAGTAAACGGGTGTATGGTTCAGTCAAAGGAAGATTAAAATTCCACGTAGGACGTTCATTGAACACTTTTAATTCAACCGAATCGATTTCATCAAACCAAATATAAGACCCTTCAAACTCTTTGTCACTTTATACACACGTCTTTAGAGGAGGTTACACCTTTTTACTAGGATCAAGTCCTCGTAGTCGACGAGACCGACGTGGTGATTCAACCGCGGTGAATAAATTTATGTTACTAGAAAACACAAATAAACCTATGGTCGACCTAGACTAGGAATCAAAGAGAACACCCCTAAACAAATATAGACAAACAACAAGAAAACCAATTGGATCAGGGGCCTTTCGAAAACCAACCCTGTGAGAGATATGAAGTCCCCACAAGATTGATTAGTGAAGGTGTGAGGAGGAGTTAAGATGATTGACGTGAAACAACCCTGACCAGTGCAAGTACCCTTTATTAAGGTGGGAATCCTCTGTGGGAACTAAGATCATGAATGACCGCCTACCCTAGGGACTACATGAATGTCCCACCTGTAGTCACTGATGTGGATCCTTAGGAAAGGTCACTAAGGATACCAGCTAACAATCAATGGTTGGGAGAACGGTTGTAAGTCCGATCACATGTAAGGGAACCGTATCTAAGCCTGAAGCTATTAATGAGTTAAGAAACATAACCCCTATATATGTAACAATCAAAGTAGTATCGTAAACATCAAAACAAGCTGAGAGGGGTAATCTCCCTACTTTCCCTGATGTGACCTCGTGATTGACTCCTTTGTTAGAGGATCTTCCCAACACACTGGTTGAAATAATGTTTTTAGCACTCAATAATTACTTCTAGGTTGATTTTTTGTGGGCTTGGAGAGTTTAATCTCCAATACTAATACAAGGCCCTAAGCCTGTCTAATGTAAGTTTACTATGAAAAGAAAAAAGTGTAATTGATTTTAGATTAATAACTTATTTTTAGGGTTGTTTCTTAGGTCCAAAGGTAATGGATGAAAATTTATTGATGTTTGGATTCTTTATCCAACCAAGAAATGCAGATATATAAATGAAAATAATTCACTTCAATGAACTCTAGTTATGTTGCTATTGAATTCTCTTTTTCCTTTTGTCCAAGGCTTTCCTTTATTATATATCTCTTGGAGGTGGCTTAGGAGAGGCTTATAGATCTTCTAGAGGCCACTAGAAACTTGAATGATGTGAGTTACTAGACTATTACCACTAAGACCCAAATCATCTATCTCCCCTCACCTCGTAACACCCTTTTTCTATAAGTTTGATAGTGCTTCGTGAGAGGAGATACTAGTGTATAGTGAGGCCTCGCTTGTTTCATGATAGGTGTCATGTGAGGCCATGCAAAAATGCTCTAGAAAGGGTAAAAACTAAAGAAAAATTTTCATTAAGGATTCTATCCACTAATGTCTTTCTCTCTGACCTGTAAGTTGGAGATTACATCTCTCATGGATCCTTAAAACCCTTAGTGGAACAAATCAATAATCAAACCACAAAATAGAGGAAGAGTGATCTGGATTTTTTTCGGCAGGAAATGTGAGCGGAGATATAATAAATAAATGCACAAATATATCGCAAATATTCAATAATACAACATAAATGTAGCAGATATGTAACCATAAACACATATATATAGTAATACACAAATTCTATTAATCAAAGAAATGTACAGAGACAGTAAAAATACAGAGTGAAAGACTTGCTAGAATGGTGGTAGCTTATCTCTGAGAAGAGATGTGATGGCTACTCGCATTCACAAGAAGATTATTACAATGAGGCTTTGAAGGCCTTTTTACAATAAATAGGAATGCCAAAAACCCTAGACATACAAAAACCTAACCCTAGGAGATGAAGCACCAAAAGTCATGTGGGCCTCGTTTGGGTAAGTTAGTACATCAACTTCTCGGGGTCATAACTTTTGCATACAATATCCGTTTTAGGAGTATGATAGCTCGTTGGAAAGGTATCATAGAGGATATTCATTTCATGGGATCAATTATCCCTTTTATTATAATTGACAACCTACATCTTGAAAAACCTTCATTTAGTCCCTCAAAATGGCCTTGGAAGTTAAAACCTGCTAAAAATAGTAAATTGCCAACATTTTCATAAAACTGTTTTTGATCCAATCAGAAAAGGTGGGTGGCCAACAATATCCACCTAGATAAATCCTCCCTCCTTAGGAAGAAATGGTCTCCGTTGAGTTGAGTTCCCAGGGGAGAGGGGAAAGCATTTGTTGGATCTGCATGTTGGTGAGCTGCTTGTATTGTTGGAGATGTCATGTTGTTTGGTTTGTGGAAGTATTTCATGAACCTGTTAAAGATGAAGTTGTTCAACAAGTCAAGATACATGAGAGGAAGGTGTGAAGAAGGAATATTTGTGCTTTGCTACAACCTTGTCGACCTGCTTTTGTTGGTTGCAGTGTCCTTTTGTTCCCCTTTTGAACAAATTGTGAAGAAGATGAATTTTGCAGTATGAGATACTACCTTGTGACACTTTTTACGTGGAACAATAGTTGGAACTACCTCTGGTATTTTGTAGAGATGACCCCCTAAATTAACAATGACACTATGGGGTCAAGACTCATAAACAACATGGCGTCTCCACATATATGGTTGGCACAAGAGAAAATCACAGACATCTAGTGGGGAAACATCACATAATACCTCATCCTTGAAGGGTTGGATGTTGTATGACAATCGACAGTGTTGGCTGACACAGAGATATCGTCCTTGCCGAAGTCACCCAATGTTGTATGGATGTAGGTGTGATGTTGTCGAGAATCCCAACTGTTTGATGACCTCTGCTGAGATGAGGTTTTTCTGGCTTCCACTATCAATAATAAAATGCAGCGGGGTCCCCTTCACCCACATCTATGAATGAAAAGGGTGATCCCCCTCTTCAGGATCTGTTGGTTCTTCTAGTTGAATTGTTGCGGTCCTGACAATAGCAGTGGGGTCTACTTCAATGATTTGTCCTTTACGAGTATTTTTAGAATCAGACTCTGAATCAGGGTTTGGCTCCTTGTCTTTGATCTTGGCCACCAATGACTATTTTGAGCGACATTCATCGATGTTGTGCTAGGGTCTTTTGTGGAAATCACACCATTTTTCAGTCTCCTTCTTTGTCTTCCCATGACCCTTCTTTTCCTGTTGCTTGGACTATTTTTCAAGAGACTGCTTGTTAGGGTTGTCTTTGTCATACTTTGGTTGTTGCAGATTTACAGACCCAAATTCCTATTTGTTCTGGTGCTTAAATTTCTGCTCAATTTTAACAGCATATCGATAAGCATCACTAAGTGATGAGATGTCCAGAAAATCAATTTCATTATGGATGTATCTGTGTAGAGCCCCATGATATTTCAGAACCAAATTTTGCTCAGAGTCTTTGATACCCTGCTTGGTGCGCAAGGTATGGAAGGTATTGGTGAAATCCAGAACTACTTGGCCCCTCTCTTGCCGCAGTGTGGTCCATCTCATGTACTAGTCCTCATAGTTGCCAACAGGGCAATACTGTTCCTTTACCACATCCACAAAAAAATACCAAGTGGGATCGACCCCATATATTCTAGACTCCTATGTGGAACTTTGCTCCCAATAAGTTTCCCACCAATGTTTGACATGAGGGAGAGCTTTAAAAATTGTGAAGGTGATCTTTTCTTTTTCGAAAAAATTATGAACAGAGAAATAACCTTCTAGTAGAGTTAATCATTTTTCTAGGGCTTCTGCATCTATCTGTCCCTCAAATACAGGAATATCAAAATTAAATTGTACCTTGAAAGGAACGGTGACTCCAAAGTGGCTGCTTGATGAATATGCACCTGATGCTATCGGAAGGCATTTAAGGATGTAGGCAAAATTCTCCATCATTTCGCCCCTCTGTCGCGTGAGAGATTGCTCAAGCAACAGATTGATAGGATCGTCTGCTCTATCATTTTTATTTTCTTCCACCATTGAGGTTTTCTTGGGTGTGTGAGAGTGATTGTCTTCAAGAGAGAAAATATCAAGACCCAACTTTCTATACTCGGACCCAACTTTCTATACTCGGACCCAACAAAATGCGAGCGAAGATATAATAAATAAATGCAAAGAGATATCGCAGATATTCAATAATATAACATAAATGTATCATATATGCAACCATAAACACAGATATACAGTAATACACGAATTCTATTAATCAAAGAAATGTACAGAGACTGTAAAAATACAGAGTGAAAGACTTGCTAGAATGGTGGCAGCTTATCTCTGAGAAGAGATGTGACGGCTACTCGCATTCGCAAGAAGATGATTAAAATGAGGCTATGAAGGCCTTTTTACAATAAACAAGAATACAAAAAACCCTATACATCCAAAAACCTAACCCTAGGAGATGAAGCGCCAAAAGTCACGTGGGCCCCGTTTGGGTAAGTTAGTACATCAACTTCGACAGGAAATGCGAGCAGAGATATAATAAATAAATGCACAAAGATATCACATATATTCAATAATATAACATAAATGTATCAGATATGAAACCATAAACACGTATATACAGTAATACATGAATTCTATTAATCAAAGAAATGTACAGAGACTGTAAAAATACAGAGTGTAAGACTCGCTAGAATGGTGGTAGCTTATCTCTGAGAAGAGATGTGACAACTACTCGCATTTGCAAGAAGATGATTAGAATGAAAATATGAAGGCATTTTTACAATAAAAAAGAATGAAAAAAACCCTAGACATACAAAAACCTAACCCTAGGAGATGAAGTGCCAAAAGTCATGTGGGCCTCATTTGGGTAAGTTAGTACATCAGCTTCCTGGGGTCGTAACGTTTGCATACGACCTCCATTTTAGGCGTACGATAGCTTGTTCGAAAGGTATCATCAAGGAAATTCATTTTGGGGGATAAATCATGCCTTCAACTATTATTGAGGACCTCTATCTTGAAAAACCTTCATTTAGGCCCTTAAAATGGCCCCAGAATTTAAAACCTGCAAAAAATAGTAAATTGCCAAAATTGCTAGAAAACTGTTTTGAGCCAGTTAGAAAAGGTGGGTGGCCACTGATATCCACCTGGATCAAAGAGAAAGGAAAATAGATTCAAATAGAGTAGATTTCTCCCCAGTGTATTCACCAATATGTTTTGGGGAAAATTATCACAGGGATATCACTGACTAGATTAGTAATATCTCCCTATGAGAATCCTAGTTATACTAGAAAGGAGGGCGCAGAAATCCTATTGGATTCCTAGAAACAAGAAATAAAATCACATACAAAGAGATAAGTAGATAGCTTACCTTTTCTTGAATGTTGTCCTTAGTGTCTCCTTCTTGTTGTAGTCCCGAAGTTCCAGCTCCAGCCTATACAGCCTACTTCTTGCACACCAAAGAGAAGACAAAACCGTTATGATTGCTTCCCAATGTTAGGATCCTAGAACTAGCTTGAATCTAATATGATCTATAATGTACAAGATCAGATATAAAAATTTATACATCAATGACAAACATTCAATAAGAAAACAAAAGTATCTATTGATTAAACACAAGAACTTACATCAAGCATGCATACCTCAAGGTTCCTTCAATATCCTTGATCTTTTCTTCTCCTTAAAACTCCATGGTCATGCTAGGCTCCAATGACTTCTGTATGAATAATTTTCCAGTTTGGCAGCATAACCTTGCTATTGAATTCTCTTTTTCCTTTTGTCAAAGGATTACCTTTATTATATAGCTCTTGGAGGAGGCTTAGGAGAGGCTTATAGATCTTTTAAATGCCACAAGAAACTCGAATGATGTCAGTTCCTCGACTATTACCATAAATATCCAACTCATCTCTCACCCCTCACCTTGTAACTCCCATTTTCTAGAAGTTTGACAGTGCCTTGCGGAACGAGATACTAGTGTCTAGCAACGCCTCGCTTGTTTCATGCCAGGTGTGACATGAGGCCCTCTAAAAATTATTTGGAAAGGGTAAAGCCTCATGAAAAAGTTGCATTAAGGCTTCTATCCACTAATGGATTCCTCTCTGACCTCTAGGGTGGAGATTAAGGCTATAACACTTGAGATTGGTATGATAATATGGATAGATATCTTCTTTACACTGACCTTTTTAGATGTCATTTTGACCCTTATGTCTATACCAAAAAGGTAGAAACCATCTCATAATACATTTTCTTTATGTTGACAACCTTATCTTCACTGGTAGTGACCCTAAACTTTTAAACCATGTGAAATCCAACCTTAAAAATAAATTTGAAATGAAGAACTTAGGGTATTTTCATTATTTCCTTGGCCTCCAAGTATTGCAAACCAAGGAAGAATATTCCATTTCAAATTATAAGTATGCATGTTCCCTTCTTCACCATTTTCACATGGAATATTGCAAACTTGTCATGTTAGCACTGATAGTCACACTTAGACTATTGTAAGTGCAAGCCCAGTACCCATAAAAATATAAATGGATTGAAATGGTTTGAGTAGGTGGATCAACAAGATTGAGAAAGAAAGGGAGAGTGTAGAAAAAAGTCTACAGAGGCATTCCATTGGGCATGGATTCATAACATCCTACGGATCATAGGTAATCAAACTATATATCATAAAAATGGATATATAGTGATAGGTAGAAGCATAGTGAATATGACAAAAGGAATAACATCTATTATACAAAGATCCTTTCTACAATAGATAAATGTTTTCTTAAAAAATGAACAATTATTTAATGGGCAAGCTACAACAAATCTTATGTTGTTCATGAATCCATCAATCAATGGAAGCTATGATCCTCAAAACTTGCAATATATTAAAGCAAGAAGATAAAAGAGAAATGGAAAAACAAAGAACAGAATATGATAACATCTCTCATGAATATTTAATCACATAAAATGCCATTACAAACAGGCCCTCAGGCTTACAAATGAGCAACTAAAACTGCTCCTCCAACTCTCTCCTCTCTTGGCTCATGAATCCAACTCATAAAAAAACCCTTTCATCTATAGTGAATAATATCTATCTACCCTAAGGAGGTCGAAACCAAGGAGTTACATAGGATCTTCTTCCATTTAGGAGTCTTGTTACAAAATATTCCAACAAAAGCCTAACAAATTCCTATTTTTGGGGGATTTTGTCTATGATGATAAATTCCTTTTGAAACATGTCATTTTGATTGATCTTGAGATGGAACACATTTACCTCATGTCCAAAAAACTCCTAGGAGACCATTCGAACCTTCCTTGATAAGTGGAAACCTCCAAACAAGGTGAATATCCAACATCTATGCAAAACAAAGAGTTTGCAACACCAATTTGTAGGGCACTAGTGTTTTAATTATATCTCTTGAATTACAAACTGGGTTAGGTGGAAATTTGGAAAGAAAATCAATGAAATTGTCATTATCCTTGACAAAAAATTTCAGAAAAACCCACATCATCGTTTTAGATTTATGATCAAGTCTTTAGAAAACTCTGCTATAGGAAATGAGTTTGTAATGAAGTTTGTAGCGCCTGTCACCAGTGCGAAGTGCCAGTTTGCAACGCCAAAAGGAAAAACAAAATCTAAAACCACTTTCTCGAGCTTCAAATAGGATGAAAACCCTCATAGAGTACATGTGGTCCTAAGGCTGCTATGGATGTTGATAAGTCCAAACGTGAGTGCCTGCAATGTATCCAAGTTAAAATGCTCCTCCTTAACTAGTTCGCAACGCCAACTCAAATATAGCTTGAACACTTAGAGGATGTTGTTAGTTGATGGTATGAAATAATCCTTGGAGAAATGGTTAAATATAGGCTCTGAAAACCATAAATCATCCTTTACATGATCAATCTGATGTGTTAAAATCTGGCTCCATAGGGGGTGGCATGCTCCCTGTGAGCTGCTAAGAACATGTAGTTCCAGTGGCTTATCCATTCCATCTCTGTCCACAAAAACTGTATGCATGAGAGCACCGCCACTCCTTATTTAAAACTGAAAAATACTCACTACAAATCAAATGATTACATAACAATATTATTTATAGACATCCCTACACTAATCTATCTAGCTGAGCTTATTTTCTTAATTGAAGTCATACTTCTAATGCAGCCAGGTGAGTATCGAATTGATCTAAATAACTTCTTCCATGCAACTCTTTGAAATAATTTTCAAGTGATATGAAGCTTGCAGCAAGAGGTTAGTAATCAATGGATACTTACAACTATGATTTTAAATCATACCAACAACTCGATCATTAGAAACGTTTAAAAAATATAACTCTACGTAAAAATACATAGGATCGTGAAACTTATGAAAAGACATTTCTAGTTGGTTAAGAAAACCATATTGCTCCTCTGTGAAGGTTGATTCCTTAATAAAATGATTATCCTCATATACCTTACAGATACTCATATGTTGTTTGATGTTTGTTTCAAGTGAAAGTATAGAAATGATAGACATTTCCTTGTTGATCCTTGGAGTTTTCTGCTCATCAATAGGTGATAAAGAGAATTCCATCTGCTATTGAGATTATTTCTTATCTTCTTCATTATCATATACTGGTTGGATACTAATAAGATTTGTATGTGCTTTAGTAAATATCTTCTCTTTATAATGTGAATACTCAAATGAAACAATTTGATTTTCATGACAACTCAAAAAAATAGATACATTTGACACAATGTCAAAAGTATCTACATCCTAGCTATCACTTTGAACATCATCATCCTCTTTATCATAATTAAAAGTGTCTTCTACTGCAGCATACTCTTGGAGACTATTTGATAATTTACTCAGAAAATCGATTTCATAACAACACTATTGATACATAAAATCAGCTGCAAATTTCTCTTTGCAAAACAAACAAAATGCAGCATAAAAATGTCTTAGTGAAGTAATACAAGAAAATGGGAGTGATCTACAGCAGTCACGAGATGCTCCATATAAAGAGTATGTAAAGAATTTGATGAGGACATTTTCATGTATAAATTTCATCTTAAGTAGGAACTCGTGAAAATCTAGTAAAAGCTCAGCTGACATTTCTCAATTTTCCCCTCTAAACCTATTAAGGAAACCTTCCCATTCACTTCTATCAGACATGGGGTTTGGGAAAAAAAATATATTTGAGAAATCACAAAATGCATACCTATAAGCAAGAATCTTGTCCATTTCAAACTAGTGGAATCACGCATAGATTCATCTATGATGAAGTTGGTGTCACCAGGTAGAAGATTGCAGTCAAGATGGTGTCCTTCTCTTGTCTACCATCAAGATCTAGATCTGATCATTTTCGTTCTCCTAGGGAATCTTTCTTCACTTTCGTCCCCAACAACGATGCCAAAAATGTTAGCACTAAGAGTCACACTTAGAATGTTGCAAGTACAATCCCAATACCCATCAAAATATAAATGGATTAAAATGGTTTGAGTAGGTGGATCAACAATATTGAGAAAGAAAGGGGGAGGGTAAAAAAACATTTGTAGAGGCATTCCTTTGGTCATGGAGTCATAAAATCCTACAGATCAACATAAATCAAATTGTATATCCAAAAACTGGATATATAATGATGAGTAGAAGCATAGAAAATATGACAAAAGGAAGAACATCCATTATACATAGATCCTTTCTACAATAGATAAATATTTTCTTAAAAAATGGACAATGATTTAATGCGAAATCTATAGAAGATCCTTTGTTATTCATGAATCCATCAATCAATGGCATCTATGATAAGATAAAAAATAAATGGAAAAACATAGAAGACAATCTGATAACATCTCTCATGAATATTTAATGGCATAAAATGTCATTACAAATAGGCCCTCAGTCTTACAAATGAGCAACAAAATCCGTTTAGGAATCCTCCTCCATTTAGGAATATTCCTACAAAATATTCCAACAAAATCCTAAAACATTCCTATTTTGGGGGGATTTTGTCTATGATGATAAATTCCTTTTGAAGTAGGTCATCCTGATTGATATGGAGATGGAACACATGTCCCTCATGTCCAAAAAAATCATAGGATACCATTCTAACATTCCTTGATAGGTGGAAACCTCCAAACAAGGTGAATATCCAACAACTATGCAAAACAAAGAGTTTGCAACATACTGGTGTTTTAATTATATCTCTCGAATTATAAATTGGGTCAAGCTAATATTTTGACATCAAATCAATGAAATTATCATCAAACAAATTCAGAAAAACCCACATCACCATTTTGGATTATGGTCAAATATTTATAATCCTCTGCTACATGAAATGAGTTCAGAACGCTTGTCACCAGTGCATAGCGCCAGTTCACAGTACCAAAAGGAAAAAAAACATCAAAAACCACTTTCTCGAGCTTAAAAAATAATGAAAAAATGCATGGAGTACCTGATGGTCCTAAGGATGCTATGGATGTTGATAAGTCTGAAGGTGTGTGTATGCAACCTATCCAAGCTACAATGCTCCTCCTTAACTAGTTCGCAGCGCCAGGTCAAACATAGCTTGCACACTTTGAGGAGGATGCTACTTGATGGTATGACATATTACTTGGAGAAATAGTTAAATGTAGGCTCTAAAAACCATAAATCCTCTTTTAGATGATCAATCTTATGTGTTAACATGTCCCATCTCCCTTCCATTCTACAGCTAAACTTGCTTCCAGCTATACTACAAGCAAAGTATATGCCACTTTGTACCATCGATTAGTTGGTAGCCTTTTGTATTTGGCTCATACCCATCCCAATATTTCCTTTATTGTTGGTATTGTTACCCAATATATGTAAACACCCCATAAATCCATTGGAAAGAAACCAAAAGGATATTTTTGTATATCCAAGGTATTATTCAGTTTGGGATAAATCCTTGTTTACGGGGGGATCCCTTGTGATGCAGGAGCATCCCTCACGACAAGAAAAACCAACGTGGAAGAAGGAAGCCAGTTGGAAGACGTCCAGCACAAGTTTTTGAATTTTAAATTCTCTCTTGAAGTTGACGTGCCTAACTTAAATGAGATCATTTAATTTAAGCGCCTTGGAAGAAATGTACTCAGACCTCGAGCCATACGCTTTCGTCTAAGATAGACAAAGGCATTTATAGTAGTAGTTGCAGGTAGATAGAATTAAATTTTTAGATTAGACAGTTTTAGAGTGGAGGAGAGAAAACCGAATATAGACACCCTCATTGTATTATTGTAGGAGGATAACATTAAGCAATAGGAGCAAGAAGAGTCTAGAGCATAGGAAAATAGTAGAGAGTTGTAGAAGAACACCCATGTACAGATCTTGAATTAATAGAAGAAATTGATTCAGATTCATGGCTGTTGTGTTATTCTCTGTGTATGTGTGTCGAATTCTCTACTTATGAATATCTCTTATGTTATGCATTATTATCATGCTGTGATTTCATGTGTTCAGATTGAAATCTGAGAGGAAGGGAGGTGAGTTACAATTGTTTCTCTTTGAGCAAGGATTCCTGCAATTCGCTCAGAAGTGAACGCGAGTTGTTGAAGTCGTGCAAGGAGTGCCCAGGCTAAGGGAGGAAGCCTTAGTCATGAAAATTAGCAGAAGTGTTGAAGGACTGCTGCTAGGGCATACGCAGGGTCAAACAAAGCTTGAACAGTTGAAGTGTTCGCATATTTTCCGCAAGGAGTGCATGCAAAGAACCTCATTGAGATTGAAGTAAATTAGTAAAGCTCAGGGAGGATAGGCCTCTGAGTCGCTGGAAATCAGCTTAGATAAGTGTGACTTGAAGTTTGGAAGAGGCATCGCAGTTTGGCGAAAAAGGCGAAGGAATCTCATGGAGATATACCCTTTTCCATCTCGTGGGTTACATAAGGAAGAACGTACGGTCGAAATCTTCTGAAGAGATTTCGCGAGATTCTGGGGATCGTTAGATCTCGTAGAAGTGCAAGCGGGTTACGGCGAGAATATTCTGAAGAGATTCGAAGCTTAGGAGAGGCGGAGCTTTCGATTTAGAATCACAGGAGCCGTCAGATATACACGTGGTCTCGTGTATCAGGGACTCGTGAATTGAATCCCCAGAGATAGTGCCGGCAGAGAAGCGAGATCGCAAGACACGATAAGATCAGAGCCGTTCATTATGGAGGACGCGTGTCAGGAGATTCTCATCTCGCTGACTCGGATGTTGGAGGATAGAAAAGGAAACCCTTCAGCTTCGCGAGTAGCGAAGTGGCAAGAAGGCTAAGAACCATCCATCTGAAGGGACAGGTGTCAAGGATTGAGAGATCTCGCTATCTCGGGAGCTCACAGGGTGAACACCCAAGTGTTTGGCAATATAAGTTGCGACACGCGAGGTCACGAGGCAGCAGAGTAGTGAGAGTCTGTGAGTCATCCATTTGAGGGGACAGGTGGCAGAGATCGGTGATCTCGTGAACTCGGGAGTTCGCAGGGTAAAGGCCTAAGTATTGGGTGTGAAAAGTCGCGAGGCGCGAGGACGCGAGGCGATGAAGTAGTGAAGAGGTCATAGCCGTCCATTTGAGGGGGACAAGTGGCAAAAGATCGATGGATCTCGCAAGCTCGGGAGCTCGTAGGTTGAGAGTCCAACATTTGGGTACTCCAAATTGCGAGGTCACGAGGAAGCGAGAGAAGGATAGCCATTGGATTCGTAGCACAGGAGAACCATTGGATCTGAGCGAGGGATCGTGTCTCGGGACCTCGCAAGAAAATGTTTGAGAATTTGGACGTGGGTATCGCGAGGTTGCGAGATCGTGATATCCCGACAGCTGGAGCAGTGTAGGCCATAGCGGAGAACAAGTGGAATACAGGTGGTACAAAGTGACGTCGAGTCACAAAGCGTCGAGGAGCCGAGACTCGTGTGGATGCTGAGCCGCAAAGTTTCGAGTAGCCGAGATTCTTGTGGACGCGTGGCAGAGCATAGGGTGGGATCACGCATCTCGAGGACTTGCAGACTAGGAGGGTAAAAACTCGACGGTTCAACCGGCGAGGTTGCGAGGTCGTGAAGTTGCGAATGGCACTAACAGTTAAGCCTAGCCCACGGTTGTATGTGGAAGGAGTTATACCCGTATCGCCAACTTGGGTATCACAAGATTTGAAAGGAAAAGTTGGAGGCTTAAGTCACGAACTCGCGAGACAGTGAGATTTAGTTGATCTCCCGGTGGTAAGGGGGAGACCTCAGAGGGAGATTATTGTGGGTGCAGATTTCCCGATAGGGAAATAAAAGAACCTTTGAAGTTCTTCGGGCCAAGAAGAAGAATGTCTTGTGTGAGGACGTGCGTGCCTGGGTGGCGTGTATGACCTATGTCAAGTGGTATCAGAGCATAGAACAATTTCTTTGCTTTCTATAGCAGAGAAAAGAAAATTTCACCATGCCACCGAGAAGGGAAAGACAATCACCTGATCCAGAGGATAGGGATGTGAGAAGAAGAGGGAGACAAGTACAGAATCCATAAATGGAAAGGTAGATATGTGATCTCCGAGCGAGATTAGAATATATGGAAGCAGCGCAGAAATGCACAACAAATGCTAGAGATATGAGTGACCCTGAAGACGAAGTTGAAGCTGAACAACAGGATGAAATCCCAGCAGAAGATGCAACCAATGAGAGGTTAATTAAGGCTATCGCTCAGATGAGTTCAAAGACAAAAATGGACATTCCAGCTTATGAAGGGAGTCTGGATGCAGAAGAGTTGCTAGATTGGATTAGAGCTCTTGACACTTACTTTGATTATGAAGATATCGAAGATGACAAGAAGGTCAGACATGTTGTCACAAGATTAAAAGGACATGCAGCCTTGTCGTGGGATGAACTGCAAGCTGAAAGGCATTGCCAAGCAAAACAGAAGATAAAGAGTTGGGACAGGATGATTGCAAAGATGAAGGCAAAATTCATTCCCAGGGATTATCAAATTTCTCTGTTCAGGAGGATGAAGAACCTGAGACAGAAGATGTTGACAGTGAAGGAGTATACTGAGGAGTTTTATAGGTTGAATATCAGAGCAGGTCATCATGAAAGCAATGACGAAAAGGTGGCCAGGTACCTGAATGGCCTGAGGTATGAAATTCAATATGAATTAAATATGGCAACCATTTGAATGGTGGAGGATGCTTACCAATTGGCTCTGAAAGCTGAGGAGAAGCTGAGCCGTAAAAAAAGTCAGAGAGGCCGAGGTAGAAGTCAGCCCAAAGGCAATCGGTTGCCCAAGACAAATACTAGAAGCCCAGGGAGGAATGGAAGAAACCTCAGAAAAAGGTTGAAAGAGGTGCAACCTCACAGAGAAGGCCATATGATGAGAAACGAGGACAACAAATTGAACATAAAGGAGGATATGCTGACAATGATAGATTTCCTTGTACCAGAGGTAGAGGAAGAGGAAGAGGTGGAGTAATTACGTTCTTCACATGTGGAAAGAATGGGCACAAGTCGTTCGAATGTCCAGAGAAAAAGAAAGAAACTGGAGAGACTCACATCGCCGAGGCATAGAGGCGAGATGTTGAGGCAGAGTACGCTGAAGGCGGAATATCACTGGTGATGCGAAAAGTCCTTTTGACGCCAGAGAAAGAGATGGCGAACTCAACGTAGAGGAACATTCTTTTTAGGACTACTTGCAAGACCAAGGATAGAGTATGCAAGGTCATCGTGGATAGTGGAAGCACCGATAATCTCGTTTCAACCGAGATGGTAGAAAAATTGGAGTTGGAGACAACTGATCATCCAAGTCCATACAAAGTTTCATGGCTACAGAAGGGACATCAGGTAAATGTCACTAAACAGTTCTTAGTTGACATCAAGATAGGAGGATATAATGATAAAATTTTATGTGATGTTATTCCTATGGATGTCTGTCATTTATTGTTGGGTAGACCATGGCAATATGATAGAAATGTAGTTCATGATGGGAGGATGAATACATATACCCTGAAGAAGAATGGGAGGACTCACATGTTGTGTCCGATTGAAGATAAAGAGGTGAAGCCGGAAGTGAGCAACAGAGTACTTCTCATGAGTGGGAAGTAACTTCTTACAGAAGTTAAGAAGAAGGAGGATCCACAATTCTTTGTCGTCAGAAAATCGAGAATTGTTCTGACTAACACAAGAGTGGATGATTTGCCAGGGGAAGTTCAGGAACTGCTAGAAGAGTTCGCTGATATTGTGGTGGATGAATTACCTCGTTCATTGCCACCAATGAGGAGTGTGAGTCACCATATTGATCTCATACCAGGAGCTAGTTTACCAAACAAAGCTGCGTACATATTGACACCGCAGGAGAATGAAGAGGTTAAAAGATAGGTCCAGGAGTTATTGGACAAAGGTTTGGTCAGGGAAATTTTGAGTCCATGTGTTGTTCCAATAGTACTCAGTCCAAAGAAAGACGGAGGCTGGAGGATGTGCATTTATTCAAGGGAGATCAACAAGATAACTATCAGGTATAGATTCCCATTGCCAAGAATGGATGATTTGATGGATTGCTTAAGTGGGGATTTTTTTTTTCAAAGATAGATTTGAAGAGTGGATATCATCAGATTCATATGAGAGAAGGTGACGAATGGAAAACAACATTCAAGATAAACGAAGGTTTGTATGAATGGCTTGTCATGTCGTTTGGCTTGACAAATGCACCGAGTACTTTTATGAGGTTGATGAATGAAGTCCTGAAGGATTTCATTGGGAAATTTGTCATCGTGTATCTGGATGACATATTGGTTTTCAACAAGACAAAGACTGAACATTTGAAGCATTTGGATATTCTGATGAAGAGATTACAGCAAGAGAAGCTATTAATAAACATGAAGAAGTCCTCATTCATGAAGACATAACTCATTTATTTGGGGTTTGTCATATCTACAAATGAGTTGAGGATGGATCTAGATAAGGTGGAGGTAATCAAGAATTGGCCATCACTGAGGAACGTATTTGAGGTAAGGAGTTTTCATGGTTTGGCTAGTTTCTACCTGAAATTCATTAGAAATTTCAGTGGGATTAATGTAGCAATGATGGATACAGTGAAGAAAAGACATAAATATTTTCACTGGACGGAAGAGGCTGAGAAGAGTTTCAATTTGTTGAAACGAAAGATTATAGAGAAACCAATTCTGGTGTTGCCAGATTCTCAAAAGAACTTTCAGGTGAAATGTGACGCAAGCGGGTTTTCCATAGGAGCGGTCTTGAGTCAGGAAGACAGGTCGATTGCATATTTCAGTGAGAAGCTGAATGCGGCAAAAGAAAAGTACTCCACATACGATAAAAAATTCTATGACATCATACATGCATTGAAGAAATGAAGGAACTATTTGATTCCAAAGGAATTTGCTTTATACAGTGATAACCATGCCTTGCAGTATGTGACTCAACAAGAAAAGTTGAATCAGAAGCATGTTAAATGGGTAGAATACATGAAAAATTTCACATTTGTAATAAAACATATTTATGGTACTGCTAACAAAGTGGCTGATGCTTTGAGCAGGAAAAGTTTGTTGTTGGAGGAATTCAAAGTCAGGACGTTAGGCTTTGATGATCTTAAAGACATGTATGTAGATGATGAAGATTTTAAGGAAGCTTACGAAGCAGCTGAGAATCCAGTTCTCAGAGACATAAGCCAATGGATAAGGTATATGATCCAGGATAGGTTGTTGTTCAAAGGAAATCAACTGTGTATTCCGAATTTCTCCATGAGGGAGAACTTGTTGAAAGAGAAGCACAATGGAGGATTGGTAGGACATTTTGGCCATGATAAGACATTTGCAAAGCTGAGAGAGTCATACTTTTGGCCAGGGATGCGGTCAGAAGTCAAGAAGTTTGTGGACAGATGCAGGATTTGCCAGCATTCAAAGGGAAGAAAGAAGAATGCAAGATTTTATCAGCCATTACCCATACCTGAGAAGCCATGGGATGAAATTAGCATGGATTTTGTATTAGGATTGCCAAGGACACAAATAGGTGTTGATTCAATCTTTGTGGTAATTGATAGGTTTTCTAAGATGGCACATTTTATTCCATGCTAGAAGACCAGCGATGTGAATTACATCGCAAATTTGTTTTTTAAAGAGATTGTAAGACTCCATGGATTGTCGAAAAGAATAGTCTCGGACAGAGACACAAAATTCATAGGGCATTTCTGGAGAACATTGTTGAAGAAGTTGGGGACTAATTTGATGTTTAGTTCTACTTACCATCCTTAGATACATGGGCAAACAGAGGTGGTAAATAGGAGTCTAGGAGATTTGTTGAGGAGCTTGGTGATAGAGCACCATAGCAGCTGGGGCAACATATTACCGCAAGAAGAGTTTGCTTATAATGATTCAATGAATAGGAGCATAGGAAAAAGTCCATTCCAGATTGTATATGGAATGCAGCCAAGAGGATTTTCTGAACTAAGGGATTCAAAAAATACTGGTACTAACAGTGCTAGTGCAGAAGGATTCACTGAAGCGATGAAGGAACTTCACAGCCATGTGAAGGAGCGACTATTGAAGTCAAGTCAGGAGTACAAGCATAGAGCAGATCAACATCGGAGACAACTTCAGTTTGAGGTTGGTGTTCTGGTTCTAGCACATTTGAGGAAGGAAAGGTTCCCGAGAGGAACATATAACAAGTTGAAGATGAAGAAAATTGGGTCATCCAAGGTCTTGAAGAAAATGAGACATAATGCTTATGAAATTGAGTTACCAGAGGGCATTGGAATATCTCCGATATTTAATGTTTCAGATTTATATCCATATAAAGTTAATGGAGCAGGAGCAGAAGGTGATGATCAACCAGAGGTCCAGTCGAAGAAGCAGATGCCAGTTGTAGAGAAGCCACAGATGGAGCAGATACTAAGTAGAAGAGTGGGTTAGAAAACCAGGAGGAAATAATATTTTAAGTATTTGGTCAAGTGGAAAGGTCATCCAATTGAAGATGCCAGCTGGGAGACTGAAGTAGAGATTCAGAAGTATGGACATACCATGCAGGATCTCATGGACAGGAGCACATGAAAATTTTCAAGAGAGGGAGTATGATGCAGGAGCATCCCTCACGACAAGCAAAACCAACGTGGAAGAAGGAAGCGAGTTGGAAGACGTCCAACGCAAGTTTTTGAATTTTAAATTCTCTCTTGAAGTTGACGTGCCTAACTTAAATGAGATCATTTAATTTAAGCACCTTGGCAGAAATGTACTCAGACATCGAGCCATACTCTTTCGTCTGAGATAGACAGAGGCATTTATAGTAGTAGTTGCAGGTAGATAGAATTAAATTTTTAGATTAGACAGTTTTAGAGTGCAGGAGGGAAAACCGAATATAGACACGCTCATTGTATTATTGTAGGAGGATAACATTAAGCAACATGAGAAATAAGAGTCTAGAGAATAGGAAAATAGCAGAGAGTTGTAGAAGAACACCCATGTACAGATCTTGAATTAATAGAAGAAATTGATTCAGATTCATGGTTGTTGTGTTATTCTCTGTGTATGTGTGTCAAATGCTATGCTTATGAATATCTTTTCTGTTATGCATTATTATCATGCTGTGATTTCATGTGTTCAGATTGAAATCTGAGAGGAAGGGAGGTGAGTTATAATTGTTTCTCTTTGAGCAAGGATTCCTACAAGGAGTGCAGTTGAGTCGTCCGCAAGGAGTGCGTTGACAAAAGGCTCGGGAGTTAAACTCTTGTTCTCAATTCCCTTAGAAGTGAATATGAGTTGTTGAAACCGTACAAGGAGTGCGCAGGCTAAGGGAGGAAGCCTCAGTCATGAAACTGAGCAGAAGTGTTGAAGGATTGTTGCTAGGACATACGCAGGGTCAAACGAAGCTCGAACAGTTGAAGTGTTCGCAGATTTGCCGCAAGGAGTGCGTGCAAAGAACCTCATTGAGATTGAAGTAAATTAGTAAAGCTCAGGGAGGATAGGCCTCTGAGTCGTTGGAAATCAATGTAGATAAGTGTGACTTGAAGTCTGGAAGAGGCATCGCAGGTTGGCGAAAAAGTCGAAGGAATCTCATGGAGATATACCCTTTTCCATCTCGTGGGTTACATAAGGAAGAACAGACGGTCGAAATCTTCTGAAGATATTTTGTGAGATTCTGGGGATCGTTAGATCTCGCGGAAGTGCAAGCAGGTTATGGCGAGAAGATTCCAAAGAGATTCGAAGCTCAGGAGAGGCGGAGCCGTCAGTTCAGAATCACAGGAGCCGTCAGATCTACACGTGGTCTCGTGTATCAGGGTCTCGTGAATTGAAGCCCCAGAGATAGTGCCGCCAGAGCAGCGAGATCGCGAGACGCGATAAGATCAGAGTCGTTCGTTGTGGAGGACGCGTGTCAGGAGATTCTCATCTCGCTGACTTGGACATTGGAGGATAGAAAAGGAAACCCTTCAGCTTCGTGAGTAGCGAAGTGGAGAGAAGGATAAGAACCGTCCATCTGAAAGGACAGGTGTCAAGGATCGAGAGATCTCTCTATCTCGGGAGCTCGCAGGGTGAACGCCCAAGTGTTTGGTGATAAAAGTTACGAGACGCGAGGTCACGAGGCAACGAAGTAGAGAGAGGCTATGAGCCGTCCATCTAAGGGGACATGTGGCAGAGATCGATGATCTCATGAACTCGGGATTTCACAGGGTAAAGGCCTAAGTATTGGTTTTGCAAAGTCGCGAGGTGCGAGGACGCAAGGCGACGAAGCAGTGAAGAGGTCATAGTCGTCCATTTGAGGGGTACAGGTGGTGAAAGATTGACGAATCTCGCAAGATCGGGAGCTCGCAGGTTGAGAGTCCAACATTTGGGTACTCCAAGTCGCGAGGTCGAGAGGAAGTGAGAGAAGGATAGTTGTTGGATTCGTAGCATAGGAGAACCGTTGGATCTAAGTGAGGGATCGTGTCTCGGGACCTCGCAAGAAAAGGTTCGAGAATTTGGACGTGGGTATCGCGAGGTTGTGAGATAGCGATATCCCGACAGCTGGAGCAATGTAGGTCATAGCAGAGCGCAAGTGGAATACAGGTGGCACAAAGGGACGCTGAGTCACGAAGCGCGAAGGAGCTAAGACTCATGTGGACGCTGAGTCGCGAAGTGTCGAGTAACCGAGATTCTTGTGGACGCGTGGTAGAGCATAAGGTGGGATCGCGCATCTTGGGGACTCACAGACTAGGAGGGTAAAAACTCGACTGTTCAACCGGCGAGGTTGCGAGGTCACGAAGTTGCGAAAGGCGCTAACAGTTAAGCCTAGCCCACGGTTGTATGTGGAAGGAGTTATACCTGTATCACCAACTCAGGTATCGCAAGACTTTAAAGGAAAAGTTGGAGGCTTAAGTCACGAACTCGCGAGACAGTAAGATTTAGTTGATCTCCTGGTGGTAAGGGGGAGAGCTCAGAGGGAGATTACTGTGGGTGCAGATCTCCCGATAGGGAAATAGAAGAACCTTTGAAGTTCTTCGGGCCAAGAAGAAGAAGGTCCTGTGCGAGGACATGCGTGCCTGGGTGG
>SNQJ01S0006483.1:119161-190000 GCA_010110895.2 Picea sitchensis
GCCCACCTTTCTCATTGTGTTACACAGGAGAATCATCTGGAGTTATTCTCAACTCTATGATGGAGGAGTTCATCTCTATGTTCCATTTCTTTTTGAGATAAGAACCACTCACTCTTCTCAGGGGTTTTCTCTCAAGTCTGTAAGCTGGATAATGTCTCACAAAGTGCAATGATTTGCATATCATAGGTGTGTAATCTGGATAATGTCTCACATAGATGCAATAAACAACACTCCCTCTCAGTTAGGGAGGAATTCTTCATCATGCCAAGTCTCACATGGATGTACTTTGAAATTGTTCTTGGCTGGAGTCATCAACACTCCCTCTCAACTAGGGAGGCATTCTTCACCAAGTTATTTTGTTGAAGTTGTCTACAATCTGCTCATTTGTAGGAAGGTACTACATGTTTACTATTTTCCTCACCATTATATCTCTGATATAAGGATATTTTATCTCATTGTGATTCGATCCATCAGTAAACATTCGGTTCTCAAGGAGATTTACAAACAACTCTTGGTTATCATGATAAGATCCATCTCATGGTCAAGTAAACCTGTGAGAAGCTTGTGAGGCCACATGGATTATCTTATTTGATGCTATATACTCTTCTTTTGTGGTACTCAAGGCCACACAGTTTTGTTTCCTGCTGCATGAGGAAATCATGGAAAACTTCATGGTAGAAAAATAACTGGATGTGCTCTTCTAGTCCACTGTAATTTTCTACTCAATTTGAATCAAAATATCCTACAAACTCAAGTTCACACTTGAGGCATTTCTCAAGACATATCCAACTGTTCCTCATATATATCTCAATACATGTTTTGTTGTTGTCTACTGAGTCTATCTCGATTGACTCGTGAAATGACTAAGCACACTCACTGCATGGCATGAATCAAGTCTTGTGTTCAAAAAACCAATCAGTTGTGGATCAATCTCATGTGAATCATCATCAATATTTTTCCTTAAATCCATCATGATGGATTTTTCATTCTTCTCATACTAAACTTCTTTAATATTTGCATGGTCTATTTTCCTTGACCCGGGAAAATCGCATTGGTCCTCTGTCATACTTCTTGTCTCAAGAAGTAGTGCATCATACTCAGATTCTTCATCTTGAATTCAGAAATCAAGGATTACTTGTATCCAAAAACAAAGCTTTCTAAATAAGTCAGCAAAGTCAGGATCTTTTCAGCAACACTGTAATAATCTAGGTTTAGATCAACAACATTCTTGCTGAAATCCAAACTCATAAAGAATCTATCTATCTGATATAGTTTCCAACTCATGGATGGTAGTACGAATGGAAGTGTATCAGGTTTACTGGATCAAGTGTCTCATCATAGACAACTCCCTCTATTTGTTCGAAACCTCTGGCTATATATCTCATTCTATATTTCTCAACACTTCCATTAGCTTCATGCTTCATCTTATAGATCCACTTGGAAGTTACCACATAATTCCCTTATGGTCCTTGAATAATATCTTATACATCATTCTTTAATATATACTAGTATTATTCTATTATGGCATATTTCCATACATGTTCTCATGTTGCTTCTCTAAGACAAGGAGGCTCAGCATCAATGAAGTGTCTCATGACTGAAGGATAGATCGAAAATATATTTTTCTTTCTCGGGATGTGCCTTGAGAGGCTTGTATGTTTCTCTGCCTCTTGCAGAGTGAGTCTAGGTAGGCATTTTATGCCCTATTGCAATATCTTTGAACATATCAACTGGAACAAATACATCAACTGGAATAATGTTTGTCTCCCTTTGAACTTCTGAAGGGTGAGAAGGTATTGTCTTACTATCAATGTCCATCTGAAATTATTTGGATGTTTGAAAGACTATCTCTTCTTCAAGGACAACATATATTCTTGTCTCAGCCTGTCTCTGGCCAGGGATGTCGATATGGAATGTCTTTGAATATTCACTATATCATTTCTTTCTAAAGGATCTATCTTGGACTTCTTCTCTTTGGGTACATGAAAATACACTAGGCACCCAAATAACCTGAAGTGTTCAATCTCAAGCTTCATCCTGGTGAAGACTTCTTCGAGAGTTATGTTTTTCAAAATCTAGTGAAGACTCTTGTTCTCAACATATACTTTTTCATGCATGCTTCTGCCCATGGAATCCTAGAAAGATTCTGATCATGCATTATTGCATTGGTTGTCTCAATGATGGTTCTATTCTTCCTCTTTCTCAAATAGTTTTTGAATCCCTCTGATTCAAGTAACTCCCTCTGAAGGATAAGCATCTTCCTGTCTGGAACAATAAAACAAGAGGAAACAAAACAATAATATCTCCTAAAGGAGAATAATGAGTACATATCTAGAATAAAAACAATTTAAGGATTGTTGTCACATCTACAAAACCTACTTTTAATGTAGAAAACTTTATAAATAATGGTTAGATGAATGATAATTACAATAATCAAACCTGGAGTCTTCACTTCTAGTGTGTCATTCCTTTGAATGCACTAAGATCCCTCTAGATCCATGACTTCAACAAAAGGTTCCTTCGTCCTGCAATTACCCTCATGACATAGATAGAAATTATATATATACAAGTGCATACCTAAGGGTGTTGATATGTTTATGTATTAATTTCTTTGAGGTATTTCTTTCTTGGAACTTATTTTCCTTGAATCATAAAGCTTTCCTTCCATTATTATCTTGCTCATTTTTGGATTCTTCACAAACCCTTGTCAACTTGGCTAGTAAACCTAACGGCTAGGCTATCACTTTTAGTTTTAGTTGGACTTATGAATTCCAAAAATAAGCCTTTTAAAGATAGGAGAACACTAGTGAGTTGAAGAGCTTCTTCAAGGAATTTGCATAAACCCTAATTCTGAAGTTTCTACAGAAATTAGTGAAACCCTAGAAGCCGTAGGGCCAAAAAGTCAAAATTATCAGAAATGAAATATGAAGCTTGTTGTAGGTTATCTGAAGGAGGTTGTACACTCATATGGTAATTTTATCCCCAACGTCCAAGTTCCAAGTGCCGAAACACTCAAAAGAAGAGGATCGTACAATTTTTTTGGAAACCCTAGGAGGGTTGTACGGTTCTACAGAAGGGGAGGGATGACAGGTAAAATATTGTATCTTGTGCAATGGGTTCTTCAATACCTATTCTTTGATACCATGTTGATTTTTTTATAGGAAAGGTTAAGCATGAATTTCATTCCATTTTAGCATTTAACTTAACCATAAACAATAATGTTGCAGCAACCAAGATCATAAGAAGAAACACCATGCACAAGAACAGAAGAAGTATACTGGCAAACCCTTCTCAACAAGGGTAGAAAACATAGCCAAATCCTTTGCTATATTATTTAGGAGAAATAACTTCACCAAAAAAAAAACCTATTGCACAAGAGGGTGCTGAAACCCTAAAAGACTAGCTCCCAAGAGAGATGTGCACTTTTCCCAAGAAGGTGTATTCGCTGAAATTTCCAAACTAACATGAAAGATATGATTCCTCAATGGGGAATTTACCTTTACTTATACTAACATGAACCTGTCAACATAAGTTTTTATTGGAAAAACAAGGTCAACATCACTAGCTTATATTATAATTAATATTAACTAGATTAATTATCTTTTACATTAATTATCAGTAACATTAAGGTGGGGCCGACCTGTGCCCTTTGTTGTAAAAACAACCTCTATGCATCAACCAAAGGTAGGCATTGGCACAAGCGTTTTACTTATTTCCTACGTAGGTTCTTACCTTCCGTTTTCAATACCCAGCCTCTAGAGATGCAACACCTGTAAAGAAATAACAATCGTAAAGGGAACGACAGTTGTTCTATTCAAAGGAACAACACGACTTGCAAAAGGAACAACAATCATTACATTGGGCCGAACTAATGTTGAATTAATTGCATTGTAGTATTTGCCCAACTATCTAGTTTGTCAACCCGGGGGTCGGAAAATGATGAAGCACATGGAAAGTATATGTAAGATTGAAGTGGGACTAATCTAATCTAATGTTTAAGCTACAATTGGAATTGAATCATTAATCTAACACATGACTGAAATAGAATCATTAATCTAACACACGACTCGGAATTGAATTAATCTAGTTGTGTAAATGAAATTAATCTAGGAATGGGAAATTGTGTAAAGGAATTAATCTAGAAATGGAGAACTACATGAAGGAAAAGAAAGTACAACATGTGAAGAATTGAATGACACAACAACATATGTGATCTCACTCTAATGAAGCAATCTTATATTTAAATAACCAAATCAATCTTCATAACATAATAATGAAAGAATGAAAACCAAAACCATGAATCAAAGCTAAGAATCCCTTTCTCTTTTGAATCCTAATGATTACTTTAATTCTAATTACATCCTAGTTCCTCATAATCTAATTGAATTCTCATGAAGATAGAGCAATCTCTTTTATACATGAGAGCCTTGATGATAAGATAACCATATCATTACTACAGATCCACTATTCTCTCAACCTATTTTCCATTATTACAAAATATAATCCCTTTAAATCCTCACACATATCTCTCATATATCTTAGATAAGATATTCCAACCAAATCTCCATGATCTTCTCCTTGGAATGGGCTTGAATTATCTCCTCAAATATTGAAATGGTGGAGGAATTATTCAAGAAGTCCTTTGAATTAATCCTTCACATATTCCTACACATTACAAAGCTCACACACATTTGAGATATATATGAAAACATGTTGATTTTCTAACATTTAATCACAAATTCCTTTTAAATACTAAAATGAATAAAGTGGAGAACAATAAGGTGAAATCCAATTATATTTATGGAAATGATATCGTGAAAGGTTAATGGGGCGATGAAATGTGAAGAATTATGAAGGGAAAGGTGGATGAGAATAGGACATTTTTGAGCCCCAACACCCTTTACATTACAATTAGGGTTACATGTAGATATGACTATTGAAAAATATAGAAAGGGATATGATACACCCAATAGTGCTCATCCACTAGGGGCACATCCATAAGGATTTCCATATCTATCGCTCACTACATTACACCAAAGAACCACTTATTCACTAGTGCTAGGCCACTAGGATCATGTTCACATGTGCTCGTCCAAATGCACATCCACTCAACAGATCTGGTTTCCCACAACATTACACGTGAGATTCATTTGTATTTTCTCATCAACTCTTCTTCTTAGAGGAGGCTAATACATCATCTTCATTTATGTTCTCACGATGATGCACCCAACACTTTGGGATTTCACACGTTCACCTTGTGCTCATCCACATGCACGTCCGACTCTGTAGATAACCTTTCTCATTTTGCTACACATGAGAATCATCTCTACTTCTTATCAACTCTTTGTATGGAGGAGGTCATCTCTAAGTTCCAACTCTGTCTCAAATAGGAATCACACACCGTTCTCAATGGGTTTCTCTTAGGTTTGTAAGCTGGAGAAAGTCTCACATAGCTCTAATGATCCACATATCACAAGTTTGTAAGCTGGAGAATGTCTCACATAGATGCAATCAACAACAAGAATGACATAGGGGGATACGAAGTGAAATAGAGAGGTGTATATGAGAGAGAGGGGAATGGAGGTAGGGAGGTACAGAGAGAGAGAGAGAGAGGGAAACATGGAGAGAGTGAAAGAGAGGAAGAGGTTTGTGTTTGTGTGTGGGAGAGAGCGAGCGAGAGAAAGAGAGAGATGGGGTGGGAATGAGGGAGGGAGGGAGGGAGAGGGATGGAGAGGTAGAAAGGTGAAGATATAGAAGAAGATAGGGAGAGGGGAGAGAGGGACGAGGATGGATGGATTCAGGGAGAGATGGATAGAGAGAGAGATATAGAGAGAGAGTGATGGGCATAGAGAGGGGGGCGGATAGTGGGGTAAAGAGGTAATGAGGGAAAGAGTGATAGATGAGGGAGAGAGATAGATAGAGAGAGAGAGAGAGAGAGATATTCAATGTTGGATTCAAATCAAGGAGAGAGACGGGGGGGATAGAGAAAAGGAGGTATAGAAGGAGAAAGGGAGAGAGTTATAGAGGGATATTAAGAAATATATATAGAGAGAGAGGGAGGTGGGGGGGAGATGGATATATCAAGAGAGAGTGAGGGGAGGGAGGGGTAAATGTAGGAGAGAGAGAGAGAGAGTAATATGGAGAGAGATAGAGGGATGGGGTATAAATATAGTGAGGGATAGAGAGGTAAAGAGAGAGAGAAGGGAGTAGGGGATAAATAGAGAGGTAAACAAGGAGAGAGGGAAATATGGTAAAGGGGGGGAAGAGATCGAGAGAGAATGAAGGAGATATGGAGAGAAGGGTAAATAGAGAGGAGGGAGTGAGAGAGAGGGGGGTGAGGGAAAGAGTGATAGATATGGATGGGAGGAGACAAGGAGAGAGAGGTAAGGAGAGAGAGGGGAAGGGAGAGAGAGGGAGAGAGTAAGATAGAGATATCAAAATATAGAGGGAAAGTAAAAGGGAGGGAGAGAGAGTGTGGTAGTGGGGGTTGAGGGAGGGAGTGAAAGAGAGATAAAGAGATGAAGTGGGAGAGAGAGGTAAAGAGGGAGATGAGGGGAATAGGTAGGGAGAGATAGAGGGAGAGAGGGGAGAGAGAAGGGGAGAGAGAAAGTGAGTGAGAAAGTGAGAAATTGAGAGAGAGGGATGGGTTAGAGAGAGAGGGACGAAGGTATTTTCAAATCAAGAGAGCGGGCAAGGGGTGGTGGTAGAGCAGGGGAGAGAGAGAGAGGGAAATGAGGAGAGAGGGAGAGAGGGGAAAGGGGGGGAATAGATCAAGAGATAAACATGGAGATAGAGAGAGATATACAAAGAGAGATAACAATGGGAGAGAGAGACAAAGAGGAAAGAGGGAGATAGAGGGGGGGAGGGAGAACATGAGGAGGGATGTTGAGATTAATTTGAGAATGATAAAAGGGGGGATGCTAAGATTAATCTGAGAATGATGGTGATTGGCCACTCTCGTGTTGGAGGCCTTACAGAAAAGATATTTGAGATATATTTTCAAGGTTTTCAACTTGTGGGAGAGGAATTTCTATTGTGAATGAGTAGAAACAGGTAGCTTCTTAGTCTGGTTACCATCCGTTATTGGTGCATAGCTGTTATTGTGAGTTTTCTTCCAGTTCTTGCCAAGTCTATAATGAGTAACATCACAAGACTTATGAATGGTAACAGAGCCTAATTCCTCCCAGTCCCATGAATAATCACAAGACCCCTTGCTAGCCTCCATACCGGTGAGATGAACAATACACCTACTTTCATCTCATAGAATCCTTTCTATGTGCTCAATCTCCTAAACCCTCAAATGGCCTAAATAGTTCTCATGCATTGAGATGCTTCAACCCTAATTGAATTTCACATTCCATAGAGAGAAATTTAATGATAAGTCATTTATTTGTTACTATTTCATGTTTGTTATTGTAGCACCAATCCTTAAATCTTAAATAATGATATATTAGTTTGAAAATTAACCATTTTTTTCGGAAAAATATAAATATAAATATGAGCATTCCTATATTTGAGAAATTATAATTTTGGACCAATGAGAGTTATTTTGAAAATTCCTAAAACATATAAATATAAATATTAAGAATATTATTTAATAAATAATAATTTTGAATGTTTAAATAGATTTTTTTAAGTTAAAAAGTTGACAAATTCAATGTTTTTTAGTTAAAGTTTGTTAAAGGGTTGTACTACATGGTGAAAACTATACAAAAGGAAGAAGTACATAGCTCCAACCAAAGTGGTCAATTGAGGCAATGTATTAATGAAAAAAGAAAATAATTTAAGTATGAAAATTTCACGATTAATTATAGTAAATGACCTTCTATACTCTTCAAATAGATACCATGGACCAATTAGGTCTGAAGCCATAGATAAATATTGTTGTTATTATCATGGCTAAGATAATCTATATCATTAGTTTATGTCTAAAACATAATGTTTTGGCTCTTTCTTCCATAATAGCTTTCATTTTGTTTAATCATTCAATTTTTTTTTAAATATATTGATTTAATCAAGTCATTAATTATTATTTTTGTTAATCCTTCCAATTTATATATTTTTCTTAATAAAATTAGACATAAATTTTGGATAAAGTTTTATTAAAAGGAGTGAGGAGAGTATGTTGTGTATAGACTCATTAGTATGTTGAGAGTTGGTAGTTGTAATCATAGAAATGCACAACTTATTAATTAGTATAGTTAAATTCGTAATGTAATGATTAGTACTTAAGTTATTTAAAAGTTGTTAATTAAATTTTTTAATAATTCACAATCAGATTATTAGGGAGTTGTTAGTTAATACCATTAATTATACCACTTTAATTATACCATTTAACAAAGTTAAGTGTCTAAAATAATTTTCTAACAATTGGTGAATTTATCAGTAAATTGTTTGTTTCCCAAAATGGTCGAGTAAAATGAAACATTTTTTTTGATAAATGGGCCTTTCTTACTCAAAGTGCAATTCAAGCAAATATGGAGTGCTCTCCCAAATTTTGTGTGTTGGCATGTTTGGCTGGCCAGGAATTTGGGAATATTTCAATATAAAATAGCCACCCCCGGAGACGTAGCCTTAAAGGCACAGAGCATGTTATCAGAAGTTCACGACAGTAGAAGTTTTTTTCTCTGTCTATAGGCATAGGCTTTTTTTGAAAATCTAGATTTTAGGAGACTAATTGTATCAAAAGTTAAAAGGGAAAGCATGTTTCGTAATCAGGCCTTAAGAATTTTCTGGATGAATTCTCAACTCCTAAAATACTTTATGAGACATGAATCTGGATGTAACTCGCGTGCATGCAAACCATTTATAAATAAAACTTTCTGTTAATTTCTTTTTTTATTAAAAATTATTAACTAATACTATTAACATATTCATTAACTATATGGTGGATAAAGTAATTCCCTAATGGCCTTTCACTCTTTCTTGTTTAAATGTAAAGTATTATTTTTTTACATTTAAAAGTATGATTGATATCTTCAATTAGTTAATGTTATCGACCTTCCTTTTGTTGAGTTATTTAAGTTTATTCAATTCATGTCCATCTAATCAAACTATTAATGATTGTTTTTCTTATTGTTTCAAATTATATATTTTTATAATCAAATTTTGGAAAACATCATCAATTTTTTTATCAATGCAAAGAGAAATGTAGTCAACCTAAAATAAATTTGGTATTGTCCCAAGCCTTGGATGGGACTAAAACAATATAGGGTGAGAGTAATTTTAATCATAAAAAACAATGATATGTTAACTTGGTTGGATTATTCATGGTTATTTTACAATGGAATTTGAATATGCTTTAAAAAGATGAAATGTAGGAAATTGAATAAGATTTTTGAATATATATAACCTTTATTTATAGAAATTGTCAATAAATATGTGAAATTTGAAATTTTATAACAGTGCTATGTTATTTTTCTAGCAAGATATAGGTTATGTGTCTCCGTTCATGCAAGTGTTGAGTAACTTAAGCATGTAATTTCCTTACAAAAACTTGTATAATTGTAGAGAACCTGTTTTTCTAGTGTGGTTTATTTTTTCAAAATTTATAATATTAATTTTACATATTTTTTTAAATTATGGAAGTCGATATATCCTTGAAATTACAACGCCTTTCGTTCATGCAGGCTAATGAAGATTTTGATCTTGTACAATATTTTACTACAAATGGATTTTCAATAAAAGAACAAAAAATATATAATGGCAAATACAAACATTACATAGAGATTTCTCCCCTAGAAAACCCAAACCGAGAAAACAGACATATTCTATATTCATTCATAGTGATACATTGTTTACAATACAATATACATATAGTAGCCAACGACATCCAAAACCCTAACCCAATGACCTGGATTTGTCAAAAACCATAATTCCTTAACTGGAAATACAAAACCATCGGCAAAAACCATCTGCCAAAAAAAACCCAATAAAGGACACGATAATTGAGGTGACACAAAAAAAGAGGCAAAAATGTGACATGTTTCCTAAGGGAAAAAAAATTCTCGAGGGCACTGCCCCTGAGCACTCGTGCAGGGGGATATCTCCCTCCTACAACCATTGAAGGGGGGGCCTAGTGTCCCCCCCTACACGCCCGACGCAATGTAGTAGGCACTAAAGCTAGTCGTGCAAAGAATATAACACATACTGAATATTCTCCCACTTGTTGGTTTCTTTGCATACACGGGGTTGCATTGTTACATAGTAAACAATCTAGGGAAACAATACCCATGGATTCTCTACACCAAGAGAGCTTCTTAGTGCTCACATATTTTTTTAATGAATCTGCAATATTCTTCGAAGTGTCCACCTTCATTAGCAACACTTTCTTTTATTCAACCATGTTTCTCACAAAGTGATATTGAATATCAATATGCTTTGTATCTGAATGATAAGTTGGGTTCTTCGCTAGAAAAATTGCACTCTAACTATTACAATCTATTCTTACAGCTTGTTGTACCAACCCAATACCTGAAAATAATATTTAATTCATACTACTTCCTTACTTGCATGAGTGAATTCCATGTATTCAACTTCTGTAGTTGAAAGTGCCACTACAACTTGTCTTTTTCTCATCCAATTGATTGCTCCTCCAAATAGATTAAACAAATATTCACTTTTATATCTCCTACGATCCAGATCTCCATCCCAGTCTGCATCGACAAATCCATGTATGTACAACACTTTGTCTAATCCTAGACTTCCTCGGTGCCACAATCCATTGCTACTAGTGTCACACAAATACCTAGAAACAATTTTTACTATTGTCCAATGCTCCTTCCCTAGTTTTGACATATACCTGCTCAAAAATCCCACTACATGTGGAATGTCCGGTCTAGTACAAACCATTGCATACATCAAACTTCCAGCTGCACTCCAATATGAAACATGAGATATGTCATCCTCCTCTTCCTGTGTGTTGGAACATTGATCCACAAATAAATTTACACCAACGGGAATAGGGACCTTGACCGGTTTACATTCCTACATATTAAACCTCTACAATATTGTCTCGACATATTTTCTTTGATTTAACCAAAGTTTCCTCTTTTTCTGATCTCTTTCAATTTCCATGCTGAAAATGAAATTTGAAGCAACGAGATACTTCATGTCAAATTTAGAGGACAACTGAGTTTTCACATCCTGTATAATCGCCTTGTTGTTTCCTATCAACAACATGTCATCGACATACAAGACCAAATAAATCAAATGATCACCAATTAATTTAAAATACACACAATGATTCTCTTTTCTTCTTTTGAAGCCAAGTCCCAAAACATAAGTATCATAATTTTGATACCACATCCTTGGTGATTGTTTTAAACCATACAAGTACTTTTTCATATTCCATACCAACTCCTTCTTTCACTTCACAAAACATCATTCTGGTTGCTTCATATAGATTTTTTCTTCCAAATCCCCATGTAGGAATGTTGTCTTCACATCCGTCTATTCTACTTCAAAATAAAATGAAGCAACAACAGATACCATAAATATTATAGAAGTTAACTTGGCAACAGGAGAAATAATCTCACCAAAATCAATTCCCTTAACCTGGGAATAACCTTTTGCTACTAACAGAGCTTTGTATTTCTCCACTTTGTCTTATGCATTCAGTTTCTTTTTAAATACCCATTTGCTGCTAATGGGATTTCTTACATTCGTCAAATACACTAGATCCCAAGCCTCATTCTTATCCAAGGATTCCATTTCTTCATACATGGCCTTTTTCCAGATCTTTCCATCCTCTGAATTCACTACTTCCCTGACAATTCTAGGATCATCATCAGTAATAGACAAAGCAAAATTTGAATAGAAATCAAATGGACTATACCTTTATGGTATCCTTGTTTCTCAAACCAATCTCCTTAATACTAGAGTATGGTGATATTCTTCTTATTATTCATGTTCTTTTTTAGAGTATGATTCATCATCCTTTAAATCAAACTCTATTTTCTCTGGTTCTTCCTTACTTAGTAGGACTTTTTGTTTAACAACATCCTTCATTTCTCTAAATACCACATCTCGACTATACCCTACCTTGTTAGTTTCTGGGTTCCAAATCTTATAACCTTTGAGAGAATATTTATACACAATAAAGATACACTTTTCATCCTTCTTATATAGATTACTCATGTTTTCCTTTGGAACATGAACATAGGCTTCACATTAAGATACCTTGAGATGTGTGAGAGAACGTTTCTTACTAGTCCATACCTCTTGTGGAGTCTTGTCATCCAGCGTTTATAAGGGTGACATGTTGACTAGGTAACATGCAATAACCACTACCTCTACCCAAAATTATTTCCCTAACCCAACACCATTGAGCATGCACCTTGATTTTTCCATTAGCGTCATGTTCATTCTTTCTATAACTCTGTTATGAAAATCAAGGTGACACAAAAATGAAGGAAAAAATGCGACATGTTTCCTGAGGAAAAACAAAATTATCAGGGGTGTTGCCCCCGAACCCATGCATAGGAGGATTTTTTGGGCCCCTCAAACCCCCTGCATGCCTAACACAATGTATAAAACACTAGGGCTATTTGTTGAAAATTCAACAAGAAATGTGTGTCTAATTTACTTTTCCCTTAAATAAATTGGACAATAAATATTAATCTATTATCTCATAATTACTTGAAATAGTTAACTAAAATGGAAAATCAGTTAGCTATAGGATATTCGAGTTCAAAGGTTGAATGGTGGGACATGGAAGTCAAATTAGTTGTAACTAGGTGACTTGAAGTTGTAACGGAGTTATAAGTGTAGTTATGTGGGTTGTGAAGTAGTTTAACTCAGTTAAGTGAGTTAAGTTCAGTTGTACTAGTTGTAACTTAACTTACACTAGTGAGAGTTCAGTGAACTAATTATTAATTAATTCAAAATCAATGATATCACATGAAACATAACATTTACCACTGTTAACTACATGCATCTTAGATCTAGTGGAGACTCGGTTAAGATAATAGGTGAAAGGGACAGTTTGGATATCAGGTGTGATTTGAGTGAAGTGAACTCATGCAATCACACAGAAAATGGATGTTCCCATGAACAATGCGTAGCCTAGGAAAGAGGAATTCAAATTCATTTGGAGGGTTTCCATTAGCAGGGATTGCGCAGAGGAGGCAAGTTGTTTGGAGGCAGAGAATTGGCACATGAATCTATTGATTTTTGAATGATAGTGTGAGATGATTGTATTGTACTGAGAGCTATTGAATTACAGTTTTGTATGAGATTGTTTCATGATCCATGATATACATAATATATTATAGTGGGGTTTTTAGCTTTATGCTTTCCCTGTAAAACATCTGTGTTATGTGCGATTGATCTTTCGTCTTGATATATTGCAATTGGTGATCGTTTTTTAAATTCCACAAGAATATTTGTAGAAGAGATTATGTATTTAACATTGGCATATAATTGTTAGATTAGGAGAATCTAGTCAATACATAATTTGTATTAAAATTTCTACATGGTATCAGAGCGCAGGAGATTGCAAAAGTTGAGTTTGTGATTGGATAGAATTTTAATTTGCAGAAAGACTTTCTTGGTGCTATAGCTGATTCAAGATCGAAATGGATTTCATTGGATTGAGGTTAGAGTATGCACTCGAGGGTACCTTGGACTACATTTCTTGGAAGGAAAGGATGGAGGCAGTACTCAAAGACAATGGCTTGAAGGAATTCATTGACAAAGATGTTCCTAAGCCAGATGCTACAGATACTGCAAATCTTGATGCATGGAAAAAGAAAGTGGTAAAGGTGAGGAGGGTTATGTTGGAGGGAGTACGAGACCACATTGTCCCAAACCTACATGGGAAATCCACACCACATGCAATGTGGAAGACTTTGACAGATCTATTCCAAAACAACAACGACCATAGGAAATTGATGCTCAAAGCTAAAATCAGGAAGATCAAGATGGAGAAGGGAGACTCCATTCCAAAATATCTCACAAATTTATTCCAATGTCGGGATGAGCTGGGGAGTGTGTGAATAATAGTCGTTGATGATGATTTGGTGAGCTTGGATTTCCTAGGACTTCTCAAGAGTTGGCACAGTTATCAAGATTCTCTCAATGGAAGGGAAAAATTTCCAGATTGGGAATGACTATGGTCAAATTTGGTGCAGGAGGGGTTTGAGCATAACACTAGAGATGGATCTTCATCAAAGCATGATGATGAATAGTATTGTTCTTTGGCTTCCAATCCAATGAAATGAAAGGGGAAGAATTCCATTCAAAATCCGAGTCTAAACGGAAGAAGTTGGATTTGTCCAAAGTGAAGTGTTTTCACTGTCACGAACATGGGAATCTCTCTACTACTTGTCCGCAGAAGAAGAAGAACAAGAAGTTTGTTGGAGATGCAACTGGTGAGGCCCCTGCCTCACAATTTGAACTTGACTTCTCCTTGATTTCATGCATGGTGTCAAGTGCATTGGGATCGGTGTGGTATTTGGATAGTGGCGCTTCCTTCCACATGACGAGAGATAAGGAGTTTTTTCATTGACTTGGAGGAGAGAGATCTCAAAATGCATATAGATATGGGCGACGATGGATGATACAATGCGAATGGAATTGGTACCATTACTTTTCAGAGGGAGTTAGGTAAACCATTTCAATTGAAAAATGTTATGAATGTTCCAAGTCTCAGAAAAAATATGGTCTCAATCGCAATGTTGGAGGACAGAGGCTATGATTTTGTTTTCAGTGATGGAAAAGATTTCCCGAGACATAAAACAACGGGTCAAGTCAAGAAAATAGAAATTTGAGTTAAGAATATCTACAAGCTGGAGGTACATGGCTGCACTGCCATGATGGGCAAGGAAGAAAACGTTGTGAACTGGGATGAGGGAGAATTATGGAACAGGCAATTGGGCCATCTTCATCATGGAGCCTTGAAGATCATGCAACGAATATCTACTGGAATTCCAATGGGAACACTTTCTCAATTAGATCAGTGCAAGGGTTTCACCATGGGGAAGTATGTAAATTCCACCTTTCATGAAAAGGAGAACCGTGCTTCGGTGATCTTGGAGAGACTTCACACAAAAATTTTTGGACCATTCTCGGTTTCTTCAACAACAAAACTTAAGTATTATGTTATTTTTGTTGATGACTTTTCTTGTAAATGATGGATATTCTTCATGCAGAAGAAGGATCAAACATTCTCAAAGTTCTGTGAGTTTAAGGCATTGGTGGAGAAAGAGTCGGGGAAGCAAGTGAAGGATCTGAGGAGCGATAATGGTGGAGAATACATCTCTAACGAATTCAAAGACTTCTGTAGCAAAGAAGTAATTTGAAGAGAACTCATAGCGCCTCATAGTCCACAACAAAATGGGGTCATGGAGAGGAAGAACTGAATGATCATGGGTGCAGGACAAGCTGTAACAGCCCTAGTAGAATTTATACTTAGGGATTGTTAAGTAAAAGATTTATTAAGTAATTAATTTTTCCTAACATGTTAATAACTAAACAACAATTNGTGAGGAGGGATGTTAAGATTAATCTGAGAATGATAGAAGGGGGGATGCTAAGATTAATCTGAGAATGATGGTGATTGGCCACTCTCGTGTTGGAGGCCTTACAAAAAAGATATTTGAGATATATTTTCGAGGCTTTCAGCTTGTGGGAGAGGGATTTCTATTGTGAATGAGTAGAAACATGTAGCTTCTTAGTCTGGTTACCATCCGTTATTGGTGCATAGCTGTTATTGTGAGTTTCCTTCCAGTTCTTGCCAAGTCTATAATGAGTAACATCACAAGACTTATGAATGGTAGAGGAGCCTAATTCCTCCCAGTCCCGTGAATAATCACAAGACCCCTTGCTAGCCTCCATACCGATGAGATGAACAATACACCTACTTTCATCTCATAGAATCCTTTCTATGTGCTCAATATCCTAAACCCTCAAATGACCTAAATAGTTCTCACGCATTGAGATGCCTCAAACCTAATTGAATTTCACATTCCATAGAGAGAAATTTAATGATAAATCATTTATTTGTTACTATTTCATGTTTCTTATTGTAGCACCAATCCTTAAATCTTAAATAATGATATATTGGTTTGAAAATTCACCATTCTTTTCAGAAAAATATAAATATAAATATGAGCATTCCTATATTTGAGAAATTATAATTTTGGACTAATGAGAGTTATTTTGAAAATTCCTAAAAAAATATAAATATAAATATTAAGAATATTATTTAATAAATAATAATTTTGAATGTTTAAATAGATTTTTTTAAGTTAAAAAGTGGACAAATTCAATGTTTTTTAGTTAAAGTTTGTTAAACGGTTGTACTACATGGTGAAAACTATACAAAAGGAAGAAGTACATAGCTCCAACCAAAGTGGTCAATTGAGACAATGTATTAGTGAAAAAATAAAATAATTCAAGTATGAAAATTTCACAATTAATTATAGTAAATGACCCTCTATACTCTTCAAATAAATACCATGGACCAATTAGGTCTGAAGCCATAGATAAATATTGTTGTTAGTATCATGGATAAGATAATCTATATCATCAGTTTATGTCTAAAACATAATGTTTTGGCTCTTTCTTCCATAATAGCTTTCATTTTGTTTAATCATTCAATTTTTTTTTTAAATATATTGATTTAATCAAGTCATTAATTATTATTTTTGTTAATCCTTCCAATTTATATATTTTTCTTAATAAAATTAGACACAAATTTTGGATAAGATTTTATTAAAAAGAGGGAGGAGAGTATGTTGTGTATAGACTCATTAGTATGTTGAGAGTTGGTAGTTGTAATCATAGAAATGCATAACTTATTAATTAGTATAGTTAAATTTGTAAAGTAATGATTAGTCCTTAAGTTATTTAAAAGTTGTTAATTAAAAATTTTAACAAGTTATTGGAGAGTTGTTAGTTAATACCATTTAACAAAGTTAAGTGTCTAAAATAATTTTCTAACAATTGGTGAATTTATCAGTAAATTGTTTGTTTACCAACATGGTCGAGTAAAATGAAACATTTTTTTGATAAATGGGCCTTTCTTACTCAAAGTACAATTCAAGCAAATATGGAGTGCTCTCCCAAATTTTGTGTGTTGGCATGTTTTTGCTGGCCAGGAATTTGGGAATATTTGAATATAAAATAGCCACCCCCAGAGACGTAGCCTAAAAGGCACAGAGCATGTTATCAGAAGTTCACGACAGTAGAAGTTTTTTTCTCTGTCTATAGGCATAGGCTTTTTTTGAAAATCTAGATTTCAGGAGACTAATTGTATCAAAAGTTAAAAGGGAAAGCATGTTTCATAATCAGGCCTTAAGGATTTTTTGGATGAATTCTCAACTCCTGAAATACTTTATGAGACATGAATCTGGATGTAACTCTCTGGCGTGCATGCAAGCCATTTATAAATAAAACTTTCTGTTAATTTCTTTTTTTATTAAAAATTATTAACTAATAGTATTAACATATTCATTAACTATATGGTGGATAAAGTAATTCCCTAATGGCCTTTCACTCTTTCTTGTTTAAATGTAAAGTGTTATTTTTTTACATTTAAAAGTATGATTGATATCTTCAATTAGTTAATGTTATCGACCTTCCTTTTGTTGAGTTATTTAAGTTTATTCAATTCATGTCCATCTAATCAAACTATTAATAATTGTTTTTCTTATTGTTTCAAATTATATATTTTTATAATCAAATTTTGGAAAACATCATCAATTTTTTTATCAATGCAAAAAGAAATGTAGTCAACCTAAAACAAATTTGGTATTGTCCCAAGCCTTGGATGGGACTAAAACAATATAGGGTGAGAGTAATCCTAATCATAAAAAACAACTATATGTTAACTTGGATGGATTATTCATGGTTCTTTTACAATGGAATTTGAATATGGTCTAAAAGGATGAAATGTAGGAAATTGAATAAGATTTTTGAATATACAACCTTTATTTATAGAAATTGTCAATAAATATGTGAAATTTGAAATTTTCTAATAGTTCTATGTTATTTTTCTAGCAAGATATAAGTTATATGTCTCCGTTCATGCAAGTGTTGAGTAACTTAAGCATGTAATTTCCTTACAAAAACTTGTATAATTGTAGAGAACCTGTATTTCTAGTGTGGTTTATTTTTTCAAAATTTATAATATTAATTTTACATATTTTTTTAAATTATGGAAGTCGATATATCCTTGAAATTACAACACCTTTCGTTCATGCAGGCTAATGAAGATTTTGATCTTGTACAATATTTTACTACAAATGGATTTTCAATAAAAGAACAAAAAATATATAATGGCAAATACACACATTACATAGAGATTTCTCCCCTGGAAACCCAAACCGAGAAAACCAACATATTCTATATTCATTCATAGTGATACATTGTTTACAATACAATATACATATAAGAGCCAACGACATCCAAAACCCTAACCCAATGACCTGGATTTGTCAAAAACCATAACTCCTTAATTGGAAATAGAAAACCATCGGCAAAAACCATCTGCCAAAAAACACCCAATAAAGGACACGAAAATTGAGGTGACACAAAAAACGAGGCAAAAATGTGACATGTTTCCTAAGGAAAAAAAATTTCTCGAGGGAACTGCCCCTGAACACCCGTGCAAGGGGATATCTGCCCCCTACAACCATTGAAGGGGGGGCCTAGTGTCCCCCCCTACACGCCCGACGCAATGTAGCAGGCACTAAAGCTAGTCGTGCAAAGAATATAACACATACTGAACATTCTCCCACTTGTTGTTTTCTTTGCATACATGGGGTTACATTATTACATAGTAAACAATCTAGGGAAACAATACCCATGGATCCTCTACACCAAGAGAGCTTCTTAGTGCTCACATATCTTTTTAATGAATCTTCAATATTCTTCGAAGTGTCCACCTTCATTAGCAACACTTTCTTTTATTCAACCATGTTTCTCACAAAGTGATATTGAATATCAATATGCTTTGTATTTGAATGATAAGTTGGGTTCTTCGCTAGAAAAATTGCACTCTAACTATTACAATCTATCCTTACAGCTTGTTGTACCAACCCAATACCTGAACATAATATTTAAATCATACTACTTCCTTATTTTCATGAGTGGATTCCATGTATTCAACTTCTGTAGTTGAAAGTGCCACTACAACTTGTCTTTTTCTCATCCAATTGATTGCTCCTCCAAATAGATTAAACAAATATTCAGTTGTATATCTCCTACGATCCAGATCTCCATCCCAGTCTGCATCGACAAATCCATGTATGTACAACACTTTGTCTAATCCTAGACTTCCTTGGTACCACAATCCATTGCTACTAGTGCCACACAAATACCTAGAAACAATTTTTACTATTGTCCAATGATCCTTCCCTGGTTTTGACATATACCTTCTCAAAACTCCCACTACATGTGCAATGTCCAGTCTAGTACAAACCATTGCATACATCAAACTTCTAGCTGCACTCCAATATGGAACATGAGATATGTCATCCTCCTCTTCCTGTGTGTTGGGATATTGATCCACAAATAAATTTACACCAACGGGAATAGGGACCTTGTTTGTTTTACATTCCTACATATTAAACCTTACAATATTGTCTTGACATATTTTCTCTGATTTAACCAAAGTTTCCTCTTTTTCTAATCTCTTTCATATTCCATGCTGAAAATGAAATTTCAAGCAACGAGATACTTCATGTCAAATTAGAGGACAACTAACTTTTCACATCCTGTATAATCTCCTTGTTGTTTCCTATCAACAACATGTCATCGACATACAAGACCAAATAANATAAATCAAATGATCACCAATTAATTTAAAATACACACAATGATTCTCTTTTCTTCTTTTGAAGCCGAGTCCCAACATATAAGTATCATAATTTTGATACCACATCCTTGGTGATTGTTTTAAACCATACAAGTAATTTTTCATCTTCCATACCAACTCCTTCTTTCCCTTCACAAAACATTATTCTGGCTGCTTCATATAGATTTTTTCTTCCAAATCCCCATGTAGGAATGTTGTCTTCACATCCGTCTATTCTACTTCAAAATAAAATGAAGCAACAACATATAACCTAAATATTATAGAAGTTAACTTGGCAACAGGAGAAATAATCTCACCAAAATCAATTCCCTTAACCTGGGAATAACCTTTTGCTACTAATAGAGATTTGTTTTTCTCCACTTTGTCTTCTGCATTCAGTTTCTTTTTAAATACCCATTTGTTTCCAATGGGATTTCTTCCATTCGTCAAATACACTAGATCCAAAGCCTCATTCTTATCCAAGGATTCCATTTCTTCATACATGGATTTTTTCTAGAGATTTCCATCCTCTGAATCCACTACCTCCTTGACAATTCTAGGATCATCATCAGTAATAGACAAAGAAAAATCTGAATAGAAATCAAATGGACTATACCTTTATGGTATCCTTGTTTCTCAAACCAATCTCCTCGATACTGGAGTATGGTGATATTCTTCTTATTATTCATGTTCTTTTGTAGAGTATGATTCATCATCCTTTAAATCAAACTCTATTTTATCTGGTTCTTCCTTAGTAGGAATTTTTGTTTAACAACATCCTTCATTTCTCTAAATACCACATCTCGTCTATACCCTACCTTGTTAGTTTCTGGATTCCAAATCTTATAACCTTTGAGAGAATATTTATACACAATAAAGATACACTTTTCATCCTTCTTATATAACTTACTCATGTTTTCCTTTGGAACATGAACATAGGCTTCACAACAAAATACCTTGAGATGTGTGAGATAACGTTTCTTACTAGTCCATACCTCTTGTGGAGTCTTGTCATCCAGCGTTGATAAGGGTGACATGTTGACTAGGTAACATGCAATACCCACTACCTCTACCCAAAATTATTTCCCTAACCCAACACCATTGAACATGCACCTTGATTTTTCCATTAGCGTCATGTTCATTCTTTCTATAACTCTGTTCTGAAAATTGAGGTGACACAAAAAAAAAGGAAAAAATGTGACATGTTTCCTGAGGAAAAACAAAATTCTTAGCAGCGCTACCCCCGAACCCCTGCATAGAAGGGTGCTTTTCCCCCCTCAAACTCTCCTGCATGCCTAACACAATGTACAAAAAACTAGGGCTATTTGTTGAAAATTCAACAAGAAATGTGTGTCTAATTTATTTTTCCCTTAAATAAATTGGACAATAAATATTAATCTATTATCTCATAATTACTTGAAATAGTTAACTAAAATGGAAAAAAAATTAGCTATAGGAAATTCGAGTTCAAATGTTGAATGGTGGGACATGAAAGTCAAATTAGTTGTAACTAAGTGACTTGAAGTTGTAACAGAGTTATAAGTGTAGTTATGTGGGTTGTGAAGTAGTTTAACTCAGTTAAGTTAGTTAAGTTCAATTGTACTAGTTGTAACTTAACTTACACTAGTGAGACTTCAGTGAATTAATTATTAATTAATTCAAAATCAATGATATCACATGAAACATAATATTTACCACTGTTAACTACATGCATCTTAGATCCAATGGAGACCCAGTTGAGATAACAGGTGAAAGGGACAATTTGGATATCAGGTGTGATTTGAGTGAGGTGAACTCATGCAATCAAACAGAAAATGGATGTTCCCATGAACAATGCACAGCCTAGGCAAGGGGAATTCAAATTCATTTGCAGGGTTTCCATTAGCAGGGATTGCGCAGAGGAGGCAGGTTGTTTGGAGGCAGAGAATTGGCACATGAATCTGTTGATTTTTGAATGATAGTGTGAGATGATTGTATTGTACTGAAAGCTATTGCATTACAGTTTTGTATGAGATTGTTTCATGATCCATGATATACATAATATAATATAGTGGGGTTTTTAGCTTTATGCTTTCCCTGTAAAACATATGTGTTATGTGCGATTGATCTTTTGTCTTGATATATTGCAATTGGCGATCGTGTTTTAAATTCCGCAAGAATATTTGTAGAAGCGATTATGTATTTAACATTGGCATATAATTGTTAGATTAGGATAATCCAGTCAATACATAATTTGTATTAAAATTTCTACATGGTATAAGAGCGCAGGAGATTGCAGAAGCTGAGTTTGTGATTGGATAGAATTTTAATTTTCAGAAAGACTTTCTTGGTGCTATAGTTGATTCAAGATCGAAATGGATTTCAATGGATTGAGGTTAGAGTATGCACTCAAGGGAAGCTTGGACTACATTTCTTGGAAGGAAAGGATGGAGGCAGTACTCAAAGACAATGTCTTGAAGGAATTCATTGACAAAGATGTTCCTAAGCCAGATGCTACAGACACTGCAAATCTTGATGCATGGAAAATGAAAGTGGCAAAGGTGAGGAGGATTATGTTGGAGGGAGTATGAGACCACATTGTCCCAAACCTACATGTTAAATCCACACCACATGCAATGTGGAAGACTTTGAAAGATCTATTCCAAAACAACAACGACCATAGGAAATTGGCACTCAAGGATAAACTCAGGAAGATCAAGATGGAGAAGTGCGACTCCATTCCAAAATATCTCACGAAGTTTGTGCAATGTCGGGATGAGCTGGGGAGTGTGTGAATAATAGTCGTTGATGATGATTTGGTGAGCTTGGATTTCCTAATACTTCCCAAGAGTTGGCACAGTTATCAAGACTCTCTCAATGGAAGGGAAAAATTGCCAGATTGGGAACGACTATGGTCAAACTTGGTGCAGGAGGGGTTCGAGTAGAACACCAAAGATGGATCTTCATCAAAGAATGATGATGAATAGGACTTTTCTTTGGATTCTAAGCCAAGGAAATTAAAGGGGAAGAATTCCATTCAAAATCCGATTCTAAAGGGAAGAAGTTAGATTTGTCCAAAGTGAAGTGTTTTCACTATCACGAACATGGGAATCTCTCTACTAACTGTGTGCAGAAGAAGAAGAACAAGAAGTTTGTTGGAGATGCAGCTGGTGAGGCCCCTGCATCACAATTTGAACTTGAATTCTCCTTGATTTCATGCATGGTGTCAAGTGCATTGGGATCGGTGTGTTATTTGGATAGTGGCGCTTCCTTCCACATGACGAGAGATAAGGAGTTTTTCAGTGACTTGGAGGATAGAGATCTCAAAATGCATATAGAGATGGGTGACGATGGATGATACAATGCGAATGGAATTGGTACCATTACTTTTCAGAGGGAGTCAGGTAAACCATTTCAATTGAAAAATGTTATGAATGTTCTAAGCCTCAGAAAAAACCTGGTCTCAGTCGCAATGTTGGAGGACAGAGGCTATGATGTTGTTTTCAGTGATGGAAAATATTTCCCAAGACATAAAACAATGGGTCAAGTCAAGAAGATAGCAATTTGAGTTAAGAATATATACAAGATGGAGGTACATGGCTGCACTTCCATGATGGGCAAGGAAGAAAACATTGTGAACTGGGATGAGGGAGAATTATGGAATAGGCAATCGGGCCATCTTCATCATGGAACCTTGAATATCATGCAACAAATATCTACTAGAATTCCAATGGGAACACTTGCTCAGTTAGAGCAGTGCAAGGGTTGCACCATGGGGGAGTACATAAAGTCCACCTTTCATGAGAATGAGAACCGTGCTTCGGTGATCTTGGAGAGACTTCACACAAAAGTTTTTGGACCATTCTCGGTTTCTTTAACAACAAAACTTAAGTATTATGTTATTTTTGTTGATGACTTTTCTTGTAAATGATGGATATTCTTCATGCAGAAGAAGGATCAAACATTCTCAAAGTTCTGTGAGTTTAAAGCATTGGTGGAGAAAGAGTCGGGGAAGCAAGTGAAGGATCTGAGGAGTGATAATGGTGGAGAATACATCTCTAACGAATTCAAATACTTCTGCAGCAAAGAAGTAATTTGAAGAGAACTCATAGCGCCTCACAGCCCACAAAAAAATGGGGTCACGGAGAGGAAGAACCAAATGATCGTGGGTGTAGGACAAGCGATGTTTCATGATTAGGGCCTACCAATGAATTTGTGGGCGGAATCATGAAATAATTCGGTTTATGTGAAAAACCGTTGTACTCATTTTAAGATTTTTGGCTCCTCTATTTATGGGCCTGTGACCGAGGATTCCAGGAAGAAGCTGGAACCAATTGTTGAAGTTGGGATATTTATGGGGTACACAGAGACACCCCATAATTATTGTGTGTATTTTCCTAATACTAAGATTATTGTTATGTGACAAGATATAAAATTCGATGAGGGGAAGGACATGCGATTGTCACTTGAGAGGGAGATAGAATTGCATGCAGAGGAGGAACTGTTGGTTCCCAAATATGAGTCTCAATATGTGGATCAGACACATGAGGAGGTTCATGGAGTGAAGGAAGCCACTCAAGCAGATCCATCCATCAAAAATGGAATAAAGTGCACCACGAAATATGATAGATTGAGACTAGATGTTGCATAGAATGTATGAGCCCCTACTTCATAGCGCAGACAGAGACAATCTCCTGATTGATTTAATGGATACATGGCTCTCATGTGAAAATGTATTACGAATGAACCATCTTCCTTTCACGAGGTAGTGTAGGATCCAATTTGGGTTGATGCAGTGATGGAGGAGTATGAATCCATTGTAAAAAATAGTGCATGGGAAATTGTCCCAAGACCGGTCGACAAATCAGTGGTGGAGGGTAAGATTTTAATCATTGTTCTTTATGTTGATGATTTAATACTAACTAGTGATGAGAAACTGATACACTCATGCAAGGAGGGCCTTGCAAAGGAGTTCGACATGAAGTATATGGGCCTCATTCATTATTTCCTTGGATTGGAAATATGGCAGTGAGATGGTGAATTTTTGAGTCTCAAGGAAAGTATGAAAGGGAGATACTGGGTAAGGTTCACATGGAGGGCTACAGACGCATGGATCTTCCTCTTCCAGGAAACTGGAGGAAAGAGGATGCTACTTCTGGAGAGGTAGTGGATGCTATTGTCTATCGACATTTAGTGGGTTCTCTAATGTATTTAGTGAATAGGATACCAGGCATTTTCTATGCAGTTAACTAGCTGAGTCAAGCGATGGTTAAGCCTACCAAGATCTTTTGGAAGTCCGACAAGCATGTATTGAGATACCTGAGGGGAACATTTTAGTATGGATTATGTTACAGATAAATGAATGAGGTGAAGTTGCATGGATTCACGGATGAATATTGGGCGGGAAACACAAAGGATAGAAAGAGCACATCGGGGGGGATCTTTAGTATCATATCTACACTATTTTTTTTGGTACAACAGGAAATAGAGATCCGCGGCACTTAGTTTAGCGGAAGTAGAATACATGGCAGCGAGTCAAGATGCATGTGAGGCTACCTAGATGAGAAAGATATTGGTTGGCTTGCTTGGTTCTCATTTAGATCCAAAAATGATTCATTGTGATAATCAGAGTTTCATTAAACTCTTGATTAATCCTCTATTTAATTATATATCTAAGCATATAGATATCCAGTATCATCATCTCAGAGATTTTGTGCAATGAAAGATCATTTTGCTTCAGTACATTCCTACATAAGATCAGGACGCAGACATTCTGACGAAGTCTCTCACCAGGAGAAAATTCGAATACCATAGAGACATGATTAGGGTGAAGGATAATCCCTTTCTTATTGAGAGGGAGTGTTGAAAAGTCAACAAGAAATGTGTGTCTAATTTATTTTTCCCTTAAATAAATTGGACAATAAATATTAATCTATTATCTCATAATTACTTGAAACAGTTAATTGAAATGGAAAATTAGTTAGATATAGGAAGTTCGAGTTCAAAGGTTGACTGGTGGGACATGGAAATTGAATTAGTTGTACCTAAGTGACTTGAAGTTGTAACAAAGTTATAAGTGTAGTTATGTGAGTTTTGAGGTAGTTTAACTCAGTTAAGTGAGTTAAGCTCAGTTGTACTAGTTTTAACTGAACTTACACTAGTGAGAATTCAATGAATTAATTATTAATTAATTCAAAATCAGTGATCTCACATACAACTGAATATTTACCATTGTTAACTACATGCATGTCATATCCAGTGGAGACCCAGTTGAGATAACAAGTGAAAGGGACAGTTTGGATATCAGTTGTGATTTGAGTGAAGTGCACTCATGCAATCACACACACAGTGGATGTGCCCATGAGAAATGGGTATCCTAGGCAAGAGGAATTCAAATTCATTTGCATAGTTTCCATTAGCATGGATTGCGTAGAGGAGGCAGGCTGTCTAGAGGCAGAGAATTGGCACATGAATTTGTTGATTTTTGTATGACAATGTGAGAGGATTGTATTGTACTAAGAGCTCTTTGATTAGAGTTTTGTATGAAATTGTTTCATGTTCCATGATATAGGTGATATATGATAGTGGGGTTTTTATCTTTATGCTTTCCCGGTAAAACATCTGTGTTATGTGCGATTGATCTTTCTTCTTGATATATTGCAATTGGGGATCCTGTTTTAAATTCCGCAACAATATTTGTAGAAGTGATTATGTATTTAACAATGGCATATAATTGTTAGATCAGGAGAATCTAGGGAATACATAATTTGTATTAAAATTTCTACACTAGTCATGCAAAGAATATAATACATACCCAACAATAGTCTCAATATCCCCTAGTGTGGTGGATGGGGAGGAGTCCACTTCATTATAGGAAATAGACCATATGTCCAAACATGTGTTTGGATCATGAGATATGGGAGGAGGTAAAATGTCAGGAAAAGGAATTACCAGTGAATTGGGTGGGTTTTGTGGTAAATATTATGACAATTAAGGAATGGGTATGGCCATATGAGTCAAAGGGAGAAGGTTGGATTGCAGAGGGGGTATGATATTTTCTAGGAGAGGGAATTTCCAGAGCTCAATTTGATGGAGGTGGGTCTGGATTGCAATGGTTGGAATGGAATCCCTATGGTGCGTCCATAATTTGATAATGAGTGGGAACGTATATGTGTAATGATCCATATGGTAATATAACACACAGGGGCCTCACAAGAATTCATTTACTAACATAGAGATGTAGTAAATGGCCTGAGTGCTAGTAACAGTGTGGGTAGCTTGAGAGGGCTCTAGAAGTGGTGTTTATTTCACTTCTCTCAGAGTCTCCTGAAAGGTAAGGAGAGTTGGGAAGTGATGTGCATAATGATTGTATTCCTTGCATAGGGTGCATGCATGGTTGGTATGCAGGCCCTTCTTTTTTGTGGAAGAGGATTTCGTCGGGGGTAGGGAATAAGGGTGCTACTTTGGGAAACCAGATTAGATTTTTTAATTCAGGAAAATTAGGGAAAAGGTTGGCCGGGTGTCCGATTGTTGTACATAGTGTGCATGGTGGTTGGAAACGAGGCTGGTTTGTTCCTTTCTTTACTTGTTTCCCCCTTTGTTGGTAGTGGTGGGTGCAACTGCATGACTAGTAGGAAGCTGTTGAGTTTGGACGATAGGTGAGGTTGGTCCAACATGTGTATGGATATCACCATGTTGGGTAAGGTGAGAGTAGAAATGACTTGATAAGCTGACACAACAGGTGGTGGATAAAACAATGGAATTTGGGTTAGGGCTCGAGCGACTATTTTCCCAATAGGTGGTAAGGAACCTGGCATTTTCTCGAGGCCTAGTTTTGACATGGGAGTATCTGCGATAATTGGGGTGGCATGTTTTTCAAGGGGATGTTCTTATAGAGTTTCAATGCCATTTGAGGTAACAACACATACTTATGTGGACCTGAAAAGTGGGGTCATGGAAGGATCTCCTTGATAAGAACCTAGGAGGCAGGGTTCTTGGAAGATTTTTGGTCCTATGTCAAAAAATAATCAGATGTCAACACTTGACCATATGAGGGGGAGTACATTATCAATGTTTCTAGAATGGTGAGGCTCCTAGTGTGTTAACTAGTCAATGGTGATGATATTCCCATTGTGGGGGAAGAACATCATGCGGAAAAGGGATGATGCAATTGCCTTCATGTAATACATGTAACTACGTCCGAAGAGGATGTTGTAGTCTAATGGGGCATTGATAACTACAATTTCAATAATAACATTTTTTCCTCCAAGTTCTATGAGCAAGTTTTGGTAGAGGCATTTGAGTTGTGATGGGTGACCATCATATGCTCGAAGAGTAATGGATGATGGAATGATTTTAGGGGAACCGATTTGTTTCCATATAAATTTGGACATGATACATGTGCATTCCCCTTCGTTAATTATGCATAGATGGATCGTGTCGTTATAGATTTTGATAGAAATTTGGAAATCCAATAGTGATGGTAAATGTGGTTCACTATTATCTAAGTCAAAGCTGATCAAACGAGTATCTAATGGGTTGACTTCCCCCAATATTGAGAGAAATATTTTTCATTTGGATGGACACGTTTGGAGGACCTCCAAGAAAGACATAGCCACTGACAATTGTGTCAAGTCATCAATGAGGTTCTATGAGGTTGTAATGGTATGTGAGGAATCTGAGTGGTGGTATCATTGTTTGGACAGGGAATGGTCAATGGTTATCCTTCCAATATTGGGGGGGGATAATCTGGCTTGGTAAGGTTCAAGTTGGGAGGTATGTTGTATTGACAACTGCATGTTTGAATTAGGATTCCTTGTTCAATGGTGAGAATGTTTGGTTGATCAACGGAGTTTTTGGATTGGGGTGGTCCCGGATTAGGGTGTTGTCCCATATGTTATGGGTTTTTTTTTATTGTTTGCTGAGTATTAATAATTCCCTCAAGAGGAATCGGGTTTTATAGAACTGTGGGTGTATGAGGTTGAAAATAATTTTGGGGTATTTGTGGGGGTTGTTTTGGTTCAGGGGGTTGGTTATTCATTGACTCTTTCATTTGTTTGTAATCAACAATTTGGGATAAATGATGAGTATAATGACCATACTCACCGCATAATGCACATTGGAAGTTGGTTCAAATATTTTTCTTCCTCCCTTGTCTTGGTTTTCCAGTGTTATTTCCCCCATGGGGGTTTTGGTTAGCTTGATTTTGAGTTCCCCCAACCGACGGGTTTGATATTTGGGGGTTTCCCCCTTGTCCCTGGTTTTTATTCTTTTCCTTTATCCTATTGTTGTTGGATTTATGAGGTGGGTTGGATGTGTTAAATTGGTTGAATTTTTGAACTTGTTGAAGAGGGAAAGGTTGAATAAAATTTACTCTGGAAAGGGAAAGTATGGATTATTTTTGGGAGGTCCATACTTATTATATGAAGTGGAGATGCCCCCACTAGTGCTAGGATGATATTGTGTGGTTGTAGGTGGGATTGGATGTGATACATGCATAGGGTTGGGAAGTGCACGCATGCGTGCTCCCATTATGGGGTGGGTTGGTTGAAGCTGAAGAGGAGGATAATATGGATTTCCTCCATATGGAGGTTGGTATTGAGTGGCCCCAAACATGAGTATAAGTGGGGTGTGGTGGGAATATTCATCCAAGTGGAGTCATGTAATATGGGATCATTTGTCAATTCGGTAATGTTTGGGATGGTGAAAGATGCCAAGTATGGCATGGATGGGGGTGTACCATCCATGGTCTGATGTGGTTGAGAAGATATTCCTTGTGAGGATGGTTGGGAGTTTGTACCTTGCGAAGAAGGTTGGGCTCCACCTCCTTATGGTGGAAGACTAGTGGGTGAGTTTTTTTGGGTATCGGAGCCCAGCAAGGTCGATCAAAGAAAGACTAATCCTAGAACCATGGAACTTAGTAGTGTGTGTGATGATTGTTCTAATGTTTCAACCAAATTGGGCACACCTCCCAAAATTGGGGGGAGGTTTATCAAACGTCGAGACCATCAAGGATGTTGTGGCTCCCCTATGGTGCTAAAATATATGTGGATGTGTTCAATTGGTGGTGAAGGGGATTAATAGAGCCAGTTCTTTGTAAACTATCTCAACAATGTATTTTTAAAATTGTATGTAATGTAATGATGGAAATCATACATAAAAAAGTAACAATGTAAGATGGTTGAGGGTATCATCCGCCTGTGGGGGGGAATACAATGCATGTGTCCTAATATACCTAAAATAATTCCTCTAAAATAAAACTGAGCCTCCAAAAAATCACTCAATGGTGGGGTGAGAACCCATTTGAGAAGAATTTAGTTAATAGATGAACAATCAATTATAATGAGGGGTGAAAGGGGGCATATCCTGAAAGTACTGGAGATATTTCCCAACAGTCATTCAAAATCTAATTGAGGTGCGATTTCATCCCACAACCTCCACATTGGGTAGATAAAACCGAGAATTGATCACTAAGACGCCTCGATCAAGCATAGAATTTGGGTTTCCCACCTCAGAAATTGATCATAGGCTAGATTCTTTCCAAGGGTTTGGTAACCCAAGGAGGCACACACAAAACAACTGGACCTCGACCTTCAAGCATTCATGAGTGTCTCCCTACCCTATGGTGTAAAAATTATTGATTGGCAGGATTTTGGTACCCTACTTCTCAAATTTCTAAGTTCCAATGAAGAAAATATAATGAGGATTTATTTGGATACCTATCCCCAAAATACTAACTTAGACTACAACTTTATTTTGGTGTTCCTCCTCTGGAGGTTAGAAATATTGTTTTTTATGATTGATTTTAGGATGTGGAAGTATGCTTTGAATTTGGATTCATGGGTCAACTTCAATTTTTAAAAGTGGTGCTACAAAAATGTTGTCACTAAACAAATGAATACCTTCTGATCCTCCTTGATCACTCATGGGAGCGGGGAGAAGATCATACTAAAGTTTAAAGTCTCTAGTAAAAATATTTTGAATATGTGGTGATGTTGTGTGAAATAAGTGAAAGTGTGTAATGATTTTTATTAAGTTAGTGAGAAATGTTTTAACATGTGGACATTTCTTGGTCATTTACAAATCTTTCTTACTTTTAACTTACTAAGTTTCACAAACAATCCTTGCAAAAATTTAAAAAATCCCTAGGTAACTAGCATGGTGGACATGTGAGTCCTTACTGTTGAGATTTTAATCTTCCTAGAATGTTATTTAATCTAAGAAAGCTTCGAAACTATCCTATATTGTAGACATGAAGGCATGTATGGGCCCTTACAAATCCTTAAACTTCCTAGGTTGTTTTCTTTAAAAAATTGAAACTATCCTAAGATTGTGCACATATGGGCATGTGTGGGACCTTACATATATTTTATATTATGTTTCAATAATAAAAGTATGAGATATTGGCCTCTCCTAAAATGGTTGATTTAGTTGCATGAAATGAGAACTAAGAGGTATTGGCCTCTCCTAAAATGGTTGATTTTGAGAGGGAGATGGATATTTATTTGAACAATCTCTTTTTATGATTTCTAAGGTCACACTAAGGTGCAAGGAAAGAGCATACTCCAATATTGTTAAAATATTCCCTGGTCCTGATTTAATGTGATGAATTAAAAAAGAAAAAAAGAATCTGCAATGCTCTTAAGTTTCAAATTCTACACTAGGACATCCACGTGGAAACCAAGGAAGTAAAAGATGCAAAGTTTTTTTTATCCCCCTAAGTGACTATGTGGGATATGTATCTATGCAAGAATAAATCCAAATCATTTTTTCTATGCATTTTACAAGGTGCATAGAGTAAGCCTAAGCTAGCTGATGAAAATGGGCTCACCAAGCCTTACAATTTGAAAAAAAAAAGACTTGTGTGCGGCTATGCAGTGAGATAGTCATGTACTATGCACACTATGTGTAGTTTGTGAGTGTAGACAATACACAAAACTACGTGGTTCATACAGCTATTAGACCCGAACCCACGTGTATGCCGATAAATTGTGAGAGAAAAATTTGAAATGAATTCATCCCACACATGACCAAATTGTGGTATCTGAAGGGTAATATAGGTCGTTGTTCGAGCCTGCAAACACCGGAAAGTGAAAAAAACAACTCAAATAGTCTAGTTGAGGAGGAATATGGATTCCAATCCCCAGTATGGTCACCAATATGTTTGGGGTTTTTTATCAAAAGTGTGAGGAAAAAGAGACCCATTTGATTTCCTTGGTAAGCCAACAAATAAACACAGAACAACAATTAATAGGTTAGTGAACCTACAAGCTACAAACAAAGAAATAAAGAAAGATATGAATAATCAACAATGAAAACTAAACTAAAAAAAAAAAAAAAAAAGGATGTGTTGAGCCTCTATATTGACATCCCCATTACCATATTATACTCCTCATTTATAATTTTTGGCCTACCTAGGCTTGGATAAATGACAAAGAACACTACCTCCAACCACTTATAAGGTCATAGGGTAAAGTATATTTGAATTCATGCATTTTGTGGTTTATTAAGCTAGGAGGTTAAATATTTCATGAACTTATGTTTAAAATTGCCATGTATAGCCTTTGACCTTTGGAAAAGTCCGACACTTCTATGTCAACCAAGTCGTCCGATACTTATGCACCAGATCACCCACTGTCTGAATTTGGTACCAAGGGCACCCTCCTTTCAAATCCGGTAGCTGTAATTGATTCACTGTCGTGATCCGGTACCAATGTCCGCAGGTTGTTCTAGTCTGGTACCAACCAATTGCGTGTTGTTTGGATCTGGTACTATCTACTGTATCTCACCTATCATGATCCGGTACCAATACAGGAAATAAAGTATGCCAAGTTTATCTCCAGATCATGCCTAAGATAATTGTTTAATGTTTATTAAATCATCAAAGTTTCTAGCAATACTATGTTAAACTAGTTTTATTATTGCTTCATCCTCATACACTTCGTTTCATGAGGATGAAGCTTAAAATATGTAACCAAATGTATACATTTGACAATTGTTGATCTGCTAAATATTTCACCTCCTTGTGTTTTACGACTGAGACTATTTAAATAGTTGTGGCAAGGTGTTACCCATGATTTTGGTCATCATCATGACGTATTGATGATGGTGTACTCAGGCTCTTCATAAGAACTTTCTCCTGAGAAAAGTTACTTTCTTCTCTTTCCAGAAATCTCATTTTTGAAGAAGGTTTGCAGGCTGCTAGTATATTTTCCTGCGAGAATGCCTGATTCTCGCAGGCTGCCTTAAGCCAGGGTGCGAGAAGTTCGCACTATGTTGAACTGCTAGGGTGCGAACTCTTCCTAAAGCATGGAAAAAGATGAATTCTCGATGTTTCTAGAAGGGGATATTCTAGAATGATGAGTTGGCATTTGAATGGTTATCCTAGTACTGGATTCCTAGATATTGTGGGATCATTCTTATCCAAGTAACTAATTCATTCTCTCCTATATATTGAGGGAATTCTTATCAAAAAGGTTAAGCAAGATTCATTAGAGAATTGGTGAAAGAACTGTGTGAAGGACTGAAGCTTGAATGACAGCTTGGAGACTCTAGTAAGTCTACCAAGAGGATTTGATCTTCTTCATGCAAGGATTGAGCAAGTGTGTGTGTCAGAGCCAGGAGTCATCGAAAGGAAGTTTGCGACATCAAGGATCAGGTTGTAATCTTTACTTTCCATTAATATGATACAGTGGCATCTCCCTTTCCCATAAAGCTATTTTCACTTTATTGTATAATTCCTTGATCATATACATAGATTGACTATTGAATAAATTGTGTTATCTTCACTTTGGTTGGTTTGTGTTGTCTTGGTCTTGGCTTCACTAGAGCACTGGAGCGAAGAAGGAGCAACAAAGACCATAGGAAGAGATAATAAGGTATGTTATTTGTTCTTGCCTCCTAGTTAATTCAATGGTCAAAATCTAGGGAAAGAGTCATGTTCTGTCTTGCTTTGTTCTAGATCCAAATGGATCTAGGGAGATCTGTCAGTGTCCGCACCTACCGAGTTATCCTATAACACAAGGATGGTGGGGGATATAGGGAGATAGCATAATACAAATTGTGAAGCAACGTTGCATATTGTAGAACATATCATGAGATTGAAGTTTAATAAAAGAATGTCATTTATTTCCATGTCTTGATCATTTATGAATGAATGTGAGTTGATCTTTTAGCATAGTCTAATTTTATGTTTTACGATTTGAGTAAGAGTGATGTGTGGATTGAAGACCAACTTACTGTAGACTCTAGTCATTGACCTGTTGAAGCATAAAGGGCCCACCGCCCAACATAGGGAAGCATCTTTGTAGATTAGTATTAGCATTTGATTTCAGTAGTGTAATTGTTAGATTAGATAAAGGTTTGATTTCTCTACTTGATTCATCATCTCTGATAGTTTCAGATGTTAGTAGAATAATTCAGTTTAGGATTTTGATTACATGATTGCTTAAGATCTTTATTTACTCTATTTTTGCATACACCCTATTTTTGTTCTTATGGATTTGATTTATCTTAGTGAACATAGATGTTGGAAGCAATAGTCAAGAATATTTGGAAAATAACTAGTGAAGTTTACAATATATTATACCAACGTCGTGATCTGGTACCAACGTCCACAGATTGTTTTAGTATGGTACCAACCAATTGCATGTTGTTCAGATCTTGTACTATCTACCGTATATCACATGTCAGATCCGATACCAATATAGGAAACAAAGTGTGCCAAGTTTATCTCCATATCGTGCCTAAGATAATTTTTGAATGTTTATTAAATCATCAAAGTTTCTAGCAAGACTATGTTAAGCTAGTTTTATTATTGCTTCATCCTCATACACTTTGTGTCATGAGGATGAAGCTTAAAATATGTAACCAAATGTAGAAATTTGACTATTGATGATCTGCTAAAGATTTCACCTCCTTGTGTTTCACGACTGAGACTGTTTAAATAGTCGTGGAAAGGATGGTGGGAGATATAAGGAGATAGCATAATACAACTTGTGAAGTAGCGTTGCATCTTGTAGAACATATCTTGAGTTTGAATTTTAATAGAAGAATGTCATTTATTTCCATGTCTTGATCATTTATGAATGGATGTGAGTTGTGTTGTTAGAATAGTCTAATTTTATGTTTTAATATTTGAGTAAGAGTGATGTGTGGATTGAAGACCAACTTACTATAGACTCCAGTTGTTGACCTGTTGAAGTGGTAAGGGTCCACCACCCAACAAAGGTCAGCATATTTGTAGATTAGTATTAGCATTTGATTTCAGTAGTGTAATTGTTAGATTAGTTGAAGCTTTGATTTCTCTACTTGATTCATTATCTCTGACAGTTTCAGATGTTAGTAGCACAATTCATTTTAGGATTTTGATTACATGATTTCTTAAGATCCTTATTTACTATGTTTTCACATACACCCTGTTTCTATTCTTATGGATTTGGTTTCTCTTAGTAAACATAGGTGTTGGCAACAATTTTCAAGCATATTTGGAAAAGAACTAGTGAAGTTCACAATAGATTATTGTGAACCACAACATACCCAATATACTAGCTATTGAACTACCCATGCTATACCTTGATGATTGATGTGTGATTTCCTTTTCAAAGTGTGATTGCATAGTTAGATTTCTGGGTCAGATAACAGAGTTGATCTGATAAAGAAATCCATCTCATATTTTCATGTGCCACAATGGAGTAGATAACGTCTTTGTGAAGGACAACCAAAAGTGTGTTTCAGTTTGATAGTTTTCTTTATTCTTAGTAGCATAATCTAGATTATTTCTATACTCGTGACAATAGAATTATCTCTCTTACTGGTGTCTTGTCACTCTGTTGATTATGAATCCTGAATTGATAATTAATGAGTGCATTATACTAATCATATAAGCATCACAACATTTTGGCATCATTGTCGGGGAGTTGCAAACGGTAGGAAGTGATTTTAGCTTAGATTGTTTGCATAGTTTTTGAATGATTTTAAGGGATACTTGAGGGAGGAGGATAAAATTTTTAATACATGAGTGAAGAGCCACGTGGCCACTAGAGTGGGGTTCTCTGAAGCCAAGTTTCCTTCTTACCTTCCATATAGAATCAAAATTTTTGAGTTAAGTATTAAAATTTTATTTTATGCATAGATATAGAGATAATAAGGGTAGATTTGTAAGCTCTAAATATTCAAAAACAACCCCCCCCCGCCCACTAATTCAACTGACATTGGTGTAGGGAAAATTCCACCAGGAGGAAGTTCAAGGGAGGCTAGTGAGGCTCCAGAAGAAGAACCTAGAACTAAAGAGACAACATTGGGGAAGACATAACATGATTCTGTTGAAGGTATTGAACATTTAGAAGACACACAAAATACAGTTTTTGAACCATCTATCAGTGGAGGAGGAATACCTAGAGAAATGGTAGAAGAAGAAGGAAATGAGAATGGAGCCACTGAGACTGAGATTTTTGGGTTTCCAATATTGGATATTTCTAGAAACATTAGCATGAAGAACATCCCACTGTCATCATTACCCACTTTCAGAGGTATGTCAACCGAATATCCAAACTTATTTTTATTCTAGTTTGACATATTATGTAGAAGCTATAAATACTTAGACGATGCCCAAAAACTTAAGCTCTTTCCAGCCACAATAAAAGACTCAGCCTTGAGATGGCTCATGAGCTTAGGAGAAAATACAATTCTCTCTTGGGATCAGATGAAAGACACAGTTTTACAAAAATACCAAGACTATTGTAAGGATAATGCTAAAAATGACATTTTTAAAATGCAACAAATAAAAGATGAAAACCCTGAAGACTACTGAGAAAGGTTCTTATACAACTATCAGAAATCAAAATTATTCACCAGAGACCCATCTGTCGTAAGAACAATATTTTTGAAAGTTCTTAGAGATGTCTGCAGAGAAGTTTTAACTTTGTTAAGTTCATGAGATGTGCACCAAAATCCCTTTGCAGAAATTGCAGATTACTGTAGGAGATACTCAAGAGGACAAGATAAAACATGCAAAGGACCAAGAGACCCGCTTAGCAGAAATTCAAGACAAAACTCAGGGACTATCACCAGAATCGAGTTAGGAAACTTATTAGAAAACTTTAAAACAAACATCTTGAGCATAGTCAACAACCAGTTAGATACCCTAAAACTGAAAAAGAAGCAAGAAGAAGATGTTGTTTTTGCAATCTTTTGTCCTAGATGTAGAAAGAGGCACCCTGAGAAAGAATTCCCATTAAATGTTATAGAGGTCTGTGGCCTGTGTACACTAGAGCACCCCACATCTGAATGTTCAACTTTTCTTGAGCTGCAAGACATATATAGGGGAGGAGGAGTCTCACAAGAACAACCGTACCTTGCTAGGAGGCCTTAGAGAGCACAAAACCCCAATGCATTTTATGACCCTAATACACAATGTCAACAACAATAATGGGGTCCTTCTCCAATTCCCTATCCCCAATGGACACCTCAACAAGATCAAACTCAACCTTGGCAACAAGGTTGGAGGGGAACTGTGTATAGAAGTCCCTCTTACGTGACATATCTGCAGTATCCTGCAAACATTTTCCAATTACTACCTGGATTTAACCCACCTCATATACAAGATTTACTTCCACCTCCTATACAACAACAATTTCCAGTACCCTTGAACCCTAACCACCAACAACAAGTACCTATAAATTCCAATCAACAGTCACAAAACCAAGCTGCCCACAACCCTCCTAGACCAACAATAATCTCTTCCTAGCCAATTCCTAACCCTAATAATCAACCCACCCACCCTATGCAGAATGAAAAAGTCCAAACCTTTCCCACCTATAAAATTCAACTAAGATCAGGGAAAGTTGTAAATCAATCAAATTCTGGAGCAATAATTCAAGAAGAAAATGATAATTATTCTGAACAAGAAAATACTCAGACCACCCCTGTAGAAGGAGAGAATCCCCCTCATATTTCAACCACTTCTTAGTCCATAGGAGTATCTCAACAAGTTAATCTTCAGCCCTATCCCGAAAGACTATTAGAGAAGAAACCTCACCCACCCTTGCACAAAGACATAGAGGATGAGTTACAAAATCTATGTATAAAAATACCTCTACTACAAGCCATCAAGGATATCCCCATATATTCCAAAATAATAAGGGAAAATAATAAGGATATCCTACCACCTAAACAAGGGAAGGAAGAAGAAGGATCCTCCCCTTGTTTAGGTGGTAGGACAATTATCTGAATTTATTTATGAAATTCCATATAAATATAATGACCTTGGGAATCCAGTAGTCACTGTTGAAATTAATGGTATTTCCTTACCAAACACACTCATTGATTTGGGTGAAGCAATTAATGTAATTCCTTTTGACACTATGAAAAAACTCCAAATAAACCAGTTAAGGCCAACCAAAACCATGATAGAGTTGGCAGATAAGTCAATCATTAGCCCTATAGGAAGTTTAGATGATGTCACAATCACACTAGCTTCTTGAGAGTATCTAGTAGACTTTCTAGTCATCTATTCCAAATCATCCTCCAAACCAGGACATAATGTGGTTCTTGGACGCCCTTGGCTGGCCACAATAGATGCCTTTATCAGTTGTTAGTCTCGCGAGATGACTATATCCAATGGTACACATAGCCAAAAGCTTGTCCTCTTCCCTCCTTCCCAATCGGCACAAGAGATGCATGTTTGGCTAGAAAACCCTTATGGAGAGGAATATTGCATCAGACCCCTATTAACACTTGAAAAAGTAAAAGGAATGCAAGAACAATCATATGAACAAGTCTTAAGTTTATTTTAGCTAATACAAACTGCATTGAATATCCTATGTCTTTTGCAGAATTGTCACATATTTTCAGTTCCGAATTCCAACAAACTTGGCACCCTGATATCACTCAATTATATACTTTATCACTAGCTTCCTCAGAGAATGAATAAAGTATTTAACTTGTGTTGTCTTGAAAACCTTTGTATATCAAATCTAGTTTGGAACCATAACAAAATACACAAGTAATTGAAATGATCGAAAGACAAATTGATGCCTTTTCATGGGATTATGCAGACATGAAAGGAATTAACCCTGACACATGCACACATCATATCTACACTAATGACCAAATCATATTAGTTAGATAGCCTCAGAGAAGGATGAATCCAACCCTCAAAGATATTGTAAAATAGGAATTGCAAAAACTTGTTCAAGCCAATCTCATATACCCATTTCAGATAGTCAATGGGTGTCTCCACTTGTCATAGTTCCCAAGAAAAATGGTAAGTGGAGAATATGTGTATACTTAAGGGAGTTGAGCAAAGCCACCCGTAGGGATTATTTTCCCTTACCATTTATTGATCAGGTGTTGGATACCTTGTCCATAAAGAATTATTTCTCGTTCCTAGATGGGTTTAGTGGTTATAACCAAATACAAATAGCACCTGAAGACTAGGAGAAGACCACTTTCACTTGCCTATGGGGAACCTATGCTTATAGGGTTCTTCGTTTTGGACTTTGCAATGCCCTAGCAAATTTTCAAAGGGTTGTCCTAGCCATTTTCTCTGACTTGACCAATGATTGCGTTGAAGTCTACATGGATGACTTTGGGTAAAATCATGAATCTAGGTAACACTTTCATCACAATCGAGTGTCCAAAATTTTTAGCGGCAATTTTTCGGCCGAACAAATGTTTCTTTCGGCCGAAATCTTTTTCGGCCGAAAATTTTCACGTCAAATTTAACGGTGCCCTCAAAATTCGTGTACAATGTTTTTTGGATGAATTATTTTCCCGTGGTAAGAATATTTCGGCCGAAATAGTTTTCGGCCGAAACGTTTATTTTAATGGATTCCGTTAAAAACTAGGTTTCGGCCGAAAGAATATTTTGGCCGAAAACTTGAAAATGGGACTGTTTGCAGGAAACTGCAAATTCTCTCCATCTTACTTCATCTTTGGAGGTAGCAGACTCCTGAAATGGACCGCTTTGCGTGAAACCTGAAATTCTCTCCATCTTAACACTTCATCTTCGAGGTAAAGCGCACTCTACAAATACCAATTTAGTTTGAGAATTGATACTCAACATTTTAAAATTGAATCTACCTTCACTGGTATAATTTGTTTTCATTTCACATTTTTATCTAATTTTATTTAATTTTATAAAAAAATCATCGCATAATATTTTCAGGTGACATAATGATTCAGTGAAATGAAAAAAAACCGTATCTCTAAAATACACAAACGGGGATGTACCATGGAAAAAGTATATTCATAATTGTTAAAATGTTATCGCTAAAAGGGTATTTTTTAGATTTTACTTTTAAGTAAAAAATTATGATAGATACAAGGTGTAGAAAACACGTGTTTAAAATATCCAACGTTTGCTAACTTAATAACTTAAACAATTCTAGAAATTATAATATTCATCCATTGGATTCAAAATTATAGTCATAATAAAATAGAGTCTTTGTATATTGTTGCAAGATATTTCATTTCTAAAACATAAGTTTAATAATATATACATTGTTGTGGAAAACAATAACTCATTATCATTCATTCATATTTAACTAACATATCATAAATAAATTGTCAAATTGACATATCAAATCTTGATAAAAAAAAAAAAAAATTGAAAATAGTCATTGGAAAGATAACAAATTATTTACAAGTTTTGTTTTTACTGTAAAGTGAAATTCTAAATAAAAAAAATACTTTTGTATGCCAGAAGTTGAAGAACTTGTGAAAATACAGTTGTTTTTGTCATAAAACAAGCAAAAGTGTTACCCAGCTTCATGATTTTACCCCTTTACATTCCATGGAAATGACTTACAGGAACCTTTGACCAGTCTAGAAAAAGTCTTGATTAGGTGTAAGGAAACTAATCTTTCCCTAAGTAATGAAAAGTCAAAGATGATGCTCACTGAAGGTATTGTTTTGGGACATCACATCTTTGGTTTTGGAATGAGAGTCGATCCTGAAAAGATTTATATTATCACAAAAATCAGAATACCTTCCTAACAAAAGGAAGTTCACAACGTTTTATGGCATGTTGGCTATTCTAGAAGATTCATTCCAAATTTTACAAGATTAGCTATTCCCTTATTCAATTTATTATCTAAAGAAGCTGAATTTAATTGGAATGATGAATGCCAAGTATATTTTGAAATTATAAAATAGAAATTGTCAAGTACCCCTGTATTAAGAGGAACAAATTGGTCCCTTCCTTTTCATATCTGTATTGATGCCTCAGACATAGCCCTGGGGGGAGTTCTTGGACAAAGGGAAAATAAAATGCCTTATGTTATTTACGTTGTCTATAAAAACCTTTCCCCAGCAGAATTTAATTATACGGTCACATAAAAAGAATTATTAGTTGTAGTCCATGCTATCAACAAATTTAAACACTACATTACATGATATCAAGATTTTGTACACACGGATCATTCAACTATCAAATTGTTAATGAACAAACCTGTAAAAAACACTAGAGTTACAAGATGGTTATTATTACAGGAGTTCAATATCAATATTATTGATAGACCTGGTAAGAATAATCTTGTGGCTGATTTCGTATCTAGAATGATTCATCTGGGAGATAATGCACTAGTGGATGATAAATTTCCTGATGAAAATTTGTTTGTTACTTCTACATTTACTCCTTGGTATGAAGATGTAGCTAACTATTTGGTGACAAGGAAGATGCCTCAGAAATTATCTCCTAGAGAAAAACAAAAAGTAATTTAGCTAAGTGCAAACTATATGTGGAATGACGATTGTATTTATAAAACAGGACCAGATTTGGTAATCAAAAGATGTGTAAGGGAAGATGAGATCCATGATATTCTCCAAGCCTACCATGATGGTCCTTGTGGTGGCCACTTTGCTGACAAGAGGACTTCTTATAAATTTCTGCAATCTGATTATTATTAGCCTACCATTTTCAAAGATGCCAGAAGTTATGTATCCAATTGTGATGAATGCCAATGAATGGGTAAGCCTATTGCCCGAGACCAAATGCCACTTCATGCCCAAGTAGTCATTGAATCTTTCGAAAAATGTGCATTAGAATTTGTAGGGCCCATAAATCCTACATCTAAAAAGAAAAAGTACATACTTGTATGTATTGACTATGTGACTAAGTGGGTTGAAGAAAAATCGTTACCAGCTGCAAGTGAACAATCAGTGGTAGATTTCCTTTTTAATGAAATTTTTACTAGATTCAGTGTACCTCGAGAAATTGTGACTGTTCAGGGGACTTAAGTTACCTCTAATCTAGTCAAAGTTGTTACAGAACAATACCAAATCAAGCACAAGAAATCTACACCCTATCATCCACAGGTGAATGGGCAAGTAGAATCTACCAACAAAGTCATTGAGTCCATTTTTACTAAAAAAATACAAGTACACCACAAGGATTGGGCTGACAGATTACTAGAATACTTATGGGCTTATAGAATCAACTGGAGGAATACAACATGACATACACCTTACGATTTTGTGTACGGGAAGCATGTGCTTCTCCCCATAGAATTCTAGATCAAAACCTTTAGGACTGTTGTACAAGTTGGCATGAACTTAGATAAAGACCAATAATAAAGGATCTTGAAGCGTAATGAGATAGATGAAATCAGGTAGGAATAACATCAAAGAACCACCCTTATTCAAGAGAAAATAACAAAATGGCATGACAAGTATCTCAAAAAGAAAAAAATTCAACCGAGAGATTGGGCCTTGTTGTATGACGGTAGGTTCAAGAACTTCAAAGGAAAGTTAACTGCTCATTGGTTGGGACCTTACAACATTGACACTGTCTATGATAATGGTTCAATAAGGATAAATACAATTGATGAACATAAGACACCCATACTCGTGAATGGGCACTGATTAAGAATTTATAACAAACCCTTGTCAAAAGAGGAATTTTTGACATGTGTGATATAGAATTTAGATATGCATGTGATCAGTAAGGAAGGGTATCTTCCTACTGATCCAAATTGATTGATTGATTTACTTTTAAAACTTTTGTACATAGGTGTGTGGACTGTGTTTTGTTAATAAGATGAAGGTAACAATAAATTCTTACCTCCTTTTTTTTACTTTCGCATTTTATTTTGTTAGTAGATTTATATAATTTATTTGATCTTTCATGAACTTTCTAAAACATCAGTTTGTAAGAATCAACAATACTTTGTTCTGGTCTGGTACCAATAGTGTTTCTCTGGTAACAACAGTGTTTCTATGGTACCAAAAATTTTGTTCTAGTCTAGTACCAGCAGTCCTATGTTGGTCTGGTACCAGAAGTATATCCTTATACGGTACTATCAAGACATATATTATATGACTATTTTAATATATGATGAAGTGTGAAGTCATGAAACAACCACTTAATCTGGAACCAGGAACCAAGGAACTGACTACAACATCAAATAGTATATCTTTAGAAGAAATAATTTCTTTTGGTTTTGTTGCTGGCCAAAGGGAAGTATTTTAATTTATTTTGGTTATGTTGCTGGCTAACAGGATGTATTTTAATTTTTTTTGGTTCTGTTGCTGGCTAAAAGGAAGTATTTTAATTTCTTTTGGTTCTATTGTTTGACAAAGAAGATATAATATATTTTACCTATGTTTTCTAAGGAACCATGCTTAATATGATTTAAAGTCTAGAGGTTTCCTTCATCAAAAATCCATTACAAATAACACCAGTATTTCAGAATGATTAAAGGGATAAAAAATATTAGCCTATAAGTAACTATTTCACCCTAACTAGAGCTCAATAGTAATCACTAGATTATCTTTACTAGAGAGTAGCATATGAGTAGATGAACACTCTCTGTCTTGGGCACACTAGGAAATTTTTTATGGAAGGGGATGTATCAGTACCCTAAGGTAGCATTAGGTCATTCTCTTATGGACAAACTCAGACAAATCATACATCTGGATCATTCTAAGGAAATAATGTACATACATAAGTTTATTTTTCCTTCAGAAAAAACTTTACAGACATTCAAATAAGAGAGTATAACTTCTAACCCAATACCATCCCAGCCTATAAAAAGGTTTTCAGAAGAGCCTCCCCCTGTCACCTATGAAAAATCACTCCTTAACAAAAACTAAAATAGGTGACTATGGACAAGAAGCCTCTCATGGAAAAAGGGTTTAAGAGACTAATCCACCGAGATATTGAATAGGTTTGTTGGAAATGGGTATTGGTCTGTGGTATGACTAGGCAAACCCATCAGGGTACTGAACAGGCCTGTTGGCAATGGGGCATTCTACCTAGGGAAGGTATGTCTCTCACTAAATATCACAACCACCCCACTAAAGTACTGAACATGCTTGCTCGCAGTGGGCTCTGGTTGACAGATGTCTCATTTATACTTGTTTGATTGAAAAATTCACTTGTGTCATTTAAAAACTGAATACTACAAGCAAATGTCACCGTTGACATTTATAATATACAAACTCAATATTAACAAAAAAAATGAATGCTACAAGCAAATGTCCATTTGAGAATTACCCTAACTCAACTTTACCGGTCTGACATCTAAATCCTACATTACCTAAGAAGGAAATTTCTTAAGAGTGGGACCCTAACTAGGGAGTCTAATCTACTTATACTATGAAATTTATCCATAACATCTAATGATAGTAAATCTCTGAAGGAAGTTAGGTTGGATCTGTTCTTATGGAAAAATATAAAAACCTCCCTGTTTTCATTGTTGAATGTTTAACTTTCCACTAAGTCATCAGAAGAAAGGAAATTTTATTTTTGAACAACAAATAGGGAATGGGATCATATGCTAGGTGGAAAATGTCCTTCTGGAATTATATTTAGTTTCTCTTCTCTTATAAATTTTATTCCATTGTGATACAGTGTGTCAAATGTTTTTGCATAAGGACATGCACCATCTTTGGCATGGGGGAGGGTCAAAGATCCCCTTTCAGAACTCTTTTCCAAACTCACATCTCATCTTCAGAGACCATCATGTTCACCTTAAAACCTTGCAGAACCAGAAACAAAGGAAGAAATTTAAAGACAAGCACAAAATAAACAAGTTTCATAAAGTACAGGAAATTCTAGTACTAAGCCTCCAGAAAACTACAGCCTAAAAAGATGAACTTTGATAATCTGCAAGCTTCAAATACAAAGGCAATCGCATATGCTATGGGTATTGGTTTTGCAATGGTAAAAGCAAAGGTAACATGGTATTATTTTTTTTCCTTTGCTTATAAAACTATAATAGGTATGGAAGTGTATACTAGATCTTATGACCTTATTGTTAAAACCATGTGCCTAACTTTTACTTCCCTCATACCCATATGCTTAACCTTAATCAATTTCCTCACCACATAAGCGCTTGAAAAGATGTTGACGAAAAAATCACATCAAATGTGTGGATGTGGGTATGAACTAAAATGATCATGCGCAATAATGATGAGCCATGAACCTAAACCAAGAATGTGCTTCATCCTTAAGTAATCATGAATCTACCTTGTGTCATGTTGCACGATTCAACATCAAATTCACTGCTTAGAGGTCCAATTTCCTATCCCCCCCCAAAATGATGTTTTTCTACCAAACATCTTGTTCCCATCATTGCACTAACATGCATAAATGAAATGGCTCATCTGGGTGGTGAAGCCATCCAGGTGAGCCTCATATCATCTTAATTTCCTTTGCAACATCTTTACTTAAACACACCTTTCCAATTATTGACAACATCACTTTTTTTTCCTTGCCACTACCCATCTTTCTCCAGTTTAGAACCTACTCCTCTCTGCGATATCCAATACCAAAACCCTTACGCTCACAGTTGACTGAAATCTTACACTACAACCTGGTTTACACTCATAGTTTATAAGGATGGTTGTGAGTAGACATGATCGGTCTTCCAGATTTATAGGGAGACCGAAGAGTTCCAGTTATGTAGATATAAGTATGCTAGAGTGGGATGGATGTCATTTTTAGAAAAATTCACAGGTTGTCATGAGAGGGTATCTCATGCATTTATCAGGAGTTACGATGGAGATGTTGTACACATAGGAAATCTACAACTAAAAATCAATGAAGCAACTTTAAGGGAGGCCACGAGATTACCTAGTAGAGGAGACAAGTATTTCAAAGGAGTAGGAATCAAGAAGGAAATGTGCCAAATATTTATGAAGGAAGACCATCAACACCCTGATTGGAAAAAGGGGATTTCTAGAAACTATATCAAGGAAGAATATCATCTAATTCGTTCTAGTCTTCAATGATTCCTCACTTGTGAAGGAAGGTATGTTGTAACTTTCCTATATCATCTTAGTCTTTTGTTTCACTTTGAAGGAGGTCCTGAAATTGACTTCCATAATTTTTATGGATGAGCCTGAACAATATGGTGATAGGTGTCAAATACTTATCTAAAACTGATAAGACTAGTATGTATCATCAGGGTCTTATCAAAATTCTAGTTATACATCAGATCACGAAGAAATTTTTTAGTTGGAAAAACCTCATCACTCAACACCTTCCCACGGAAAATGAACCTGTAGAGGAAGCCCAACCTTCTCCAGATGAAGACAAGGAACCTAGGGGGAAAAAGGGAAATAAATAAAAGGTAACTCCATCATCCTCCAAAGGAGTGAGCCAAAAAGATAAAGCTAATAAACAAGTAGGGCCCTCTTCCTCAATTAATAAGACTCTTAAAATTCAAGAATCGAAAGGCAATTCTGAATTAGTAGAGGAGATCTCAGTAGTATCACTTGAGGAGAAGGGTCATAAGTCAAAACCCTTGAGGAAATAGAAGAGTATCTCAAACCATAAAGATGAACAGTCCTTAGAACAACCTCTCATAACCATTCCACAGAAAGAAAAGAGGAAAAGGAAACTTGTTAGCACTTTTGATTGATCACCCCCTTATAAAAGAACCACAAGGAGCATGGAAAGGAAAGGAAAAGAAGTTGTCGGTCCTCTTACACATGTAGACCCAATAGATCTTACCTCCCCTTCCCTAGACCTACTAGTCTAGGATGAAATCCCTAACATAACTGAGGAACAAGTTACTATTAATTTGTGTGGGATGAGGGAGGAAGTGGAGGAAAGAGGACACATCCACCCAGAAACAATGGGGTCAATGAAGACCTTAACAAAAGGACAGATGAAAAATAATATTGAGGAGCTACGAAAACAAAATCAAGCACTAAAACAAGAGGTAAGTGAATAGCAACTACTGAATAGATATATCAAGAAGGAAAACGAGCAACTAAAGGCAACCAACCAACAACTCGAAGATGACCATGAAGAGACTTCTAATAAGCTAAAGAAGGTACTGCTGGCAGCCCAACATAATTATTAACATTTTATATCAATTAAATGATCTATATAGTTGCCTAACTGGGGTCATGAATTTTTATTACTCTTCATGAGCAATTTTCGAAATGACAGTTGTAAGTTGTCACTTTTCCCTATTGTTTTTTCATGCTCCGTTCATGACTAAAAGCATGAAAATGAAGCATGAAAACTTATGGTTGTGTTACCATTCTCTTTGAAAATTTATTAAAGGCAAATTGTTTCTACAGTTTATTAATGAAACCTTGTTCCTTTCCATGAAGAACTATTCTCTTTGTTTCGATTCCTTGAACACCAAGCATTCTTAGGGATTGATATTTATATCAGCAAAGGACATTTTTTATTTGAGCATTGGCATGGTTTTTTGTTGTTGTTTGATTCTTGGTTATATGTTTCTTCATTACTAGGTTGTCGATTTTCGATTTTCAAACCTCACGAACCATATGATCCAACCCACTATTTCTCACACTCATTTCCTTTTAATGCTATGGTACTGGCTTGTACTTTATGAAAGGTGGAAATATGATTTCCAGTCAACCATCATTTCCAAGACTAGTCTTGGGCTTTTCAAGCCCTCTTCGCATGCATATCAATTAATGCCCATCTTATCGTTATGAGTTTTCTGCTCATACGTCGCTCACTGTTGGTGTTTCTTGGGCTCGGGGTATGGCTCTATCTCACAAACCCTGCCTGCACGCTGTGTTTGATTGATTACCCTTTCATCCAATATGGCTCATGTCATTAGAGTCGAACCTAATGGAATTCAAACTCTGCTCTTATATGATGATGCCAGAGAAGATCTGGAGAGTAATGGTTGGCTTGTTTTCCTTAGAAAATTTCAGGGTTTCAATTTACAAACTTCCAGTAATTCTCTTTCTCCTTTGATGGGTGTAGAGATAAGGTGGGTGATATCCAACTTGAGGTTAGAAAAGATTTCTTGAGTCAATCTACAAGACTTCCTGCAAGCAGTCAAAGGTGGTTCAAAAATGAAAAGGTGGAAGAAGTTCCTTTGACTCTTCTCTTTACATCTCGAAAGATAAAAGGATGTGACAAAGGTATGCCCATCTCTTTATTGAAAGTTCACTGGCATGATCTTCTTGCTGTGTTAAAACAGTTTTTCACCTGTGAAGGATGTTTCGGTCTTATGTTTCTTTATCATTTGTGTTTGATTATGAATTTTATGGGGTTTCCTTTGAACATGCCGTATTATTTATTGAGGAGCCTTTATAAAATGGACAAAAGGTATAAAAAACAACGATCAGATTCGAGCCTCTTCCATCATGGATTAATAAAAATCTTGCTTGTGCATCAATTAGAGTTGTATAATGATAGTTGGGATTCATTCATAACCATAAATGGTTATGGTAACCCTGATATGCAGGAGGTCGACAAATTCGTGGTTGAAGAGACCCTTGTCTACCCTACCACGCCCCTCTCACCTACCCAGGCCTATGTCTCACCCTCCTACAAACAACTCTTACTTGATCCAAAGGTTGTTGAGCAGACCCATAGGCAGCCTACACATCTCGATGACTCTGTTAAAAATTTAAAGAAATCTACAGGCAAGATATCTAAAAGCTATGCTGATATAAATTTTAAGAACAAGAGAGTCGGGAGGCTGATTTCGAGGAGGCTTCGTAACAAGTCGAACCCTCATGCGAGCTCTATCAGCATGATCGAGGTCCATGAGAGTTCGAACTCTGAAATCAATAGGTTCCTCGCTAAAGAAGATCCCCTTTTGTTCGAGCCACACCTTGATCGGCCCTATAACTTTGTGGAAAATTTAACTCCCTGTCTCAAACATAATGCATAGTTTTCTGGTATTAAATTGGGTAATGAATCTACTGTCTGTGTTGAAGATGCTCTGGTTCACAATCATGTTTGTTCCCAAGAGACCATCACTCGGTCAAAGTGTGAAGTTTGTTGTTTCTGGATCGATAAATACTAAACTGATGTACCCATCCTACAGTCATAGGTTAAGGCTCTCACTGATCAGATTGATACCTTAACTAATAAAATCCATAGGCTCGAATCTGTCATTCAAGGAAAAGAAAAATGTATGAAGACTACAGGCAATGTAATATTTAAAAATGTTTAGGCTGGAACAACCATAGTAAATTCCAAGATTGTCTGATATGATTTGATCTTACAGTTGGAGGCATGATCCTTTTATCTTAAAATAGGATTATTTGTTAAAACTAGATTGCTTTGTTCTTTCAATAAATTGGATTTCATTTACTGAAATAACTAGCTACAGAGTCACAAGATTCTGTAGCCAGTTATGTTAATTCGAAATTTGCAAATTTATGGGTGAATATGTACCTAAATATTTCTATTTTTCTTATTCCTTTCAATATATTTAGGAGTTCATGGTTACCAATTGATCTGAGGCATCTTTGAGACTTTATAGTCATGTCTTTGATACATTTTGTATGAACAGAAATAAACTTTTGTTATCTTTAGAGGATTTAGTAGGATCTGGGTCGTTGTATCCCCCTTCTATTTTTGTAATCAATATATGATATCAGAAGAGGAAACAATTACCTTTCTGAAGGCCTTATAAACCCATTATTTTTTGTAATCTGGTCATCCTGGCCAAAGGCTAGTTGTGAACAACTTATAATCGAATTTGGACATAACAAGTATTTGCATTTATTCTTTAGCCATTTGTAAATGTTGTTGTTGTCTATAATTTTTTTATCTTGATAATTTGATGATTGTTGATAGCTTTCGTCTCCGTGGATTATTATGTTGTCAAGATAGTTATTCTTTCATAGTTCACGATTTTATGCTTCAGTTTTATGAAAACAATGAATGTTCATTCAATTCATATTATGAGATTTACCTTAAACATGTTGATTGATTAAATGCAAGATGTAACTGTCGAATTTATCTTATGTGTTATTACTTGCAGTCTATTATATCACAGTTATTATTTTGCCTCCTGTCATTTTATCAATTAAATACACTAGTCAATGTACAGTTTGGCGTTTATCCCAAACAGTGTGAAGATACACAACATATTTATCTTGTGTATGGGATGATGTACGATTTATGCAAATAGTTGGATGCATACTATTCAAGTGATTAATAGGTTAGTCTGTTCTTTTTTTATTTTCTTGTTTATGATCGAAATTCTTATATCTAGTATAATTTTCACTATCTACATTTTTCTGTTCAAATAGTAGTTTAATATTTGATCTTATGAATGCATATAGATTAAGAACAAACCAAAAAACAAATAGTACTTTTTTCTTTATTTATCTACTTTCATCAAAAGAACCATTATACATTTGATTTTTTAAGACTTCAGATTAAAACTCATTATTTGTATATCTTGTATATATGAATTAGATAAAGAGAACTATTATATAAATATTATTTAAATAAACTGTATATATATTTAGATGTACATATATATATCAGTGATTAGTAATTAGTGAGTTATTTCGTTTCTTTTATTTATTTATTTCATTTCCTTTAGGACTTTAGATTGGCTAGCAAAGCCATTAAACCCGTCAGAGTGAGTCAATCCAAACGACTTGGGTTAATTAGACAACCCCGAACCGGATTCACTCTTCCAGTTGACAAGCGATCATTTTTGCCCGTCAACAAATGGCACTAGAAGGAGGGCCTGAATACTATTGATGGCATGTGGAAGTCGTAAGACTCCTCGCCCACCTACTCATTCACCTATAGTAACAAGAAGTCATTCTGACGACAACATTGTCTCTCAAACAAAAACCACATCAAATAACAATCCACGGATTACCGTTGAACCAGTAACACCAAACCCCCCAGGGGCCGATGTACAAGAAATTGTTCGTCAATCCCTTATAAGGACACACGGTGATTTGGCCCATATCAGACAACCAGGTCGGCCATTAAATCAACCATTATACTTCTCTGATATTAGGGAGAAACTTTAAGGCACTGGTCTTACCCTAAACCCTACAGATCCAGATCATATCTTCACTCCTGCAGCAGGAGGATCTGGTATTCCACCATCACCACCCCCTTCATCTCCTTCTTCTTCAGGAGAAGAATCATCAGATGAAGGCAGTTCTTCATCTCAGCCTTCGACACCACCCATGCTTATGGAAAATCCAAATAATCCCACCAGACCTTGGCTTGATCAAGATGCGGTGGCCATACCTGGACCCCAACATCCTTTGCCTAAACATCCAGAGAAATGGCTCCCTAAATTTGATCTAGATTCCAAGCAGATTGTTGAGGATCATATTAAAAAATCATGCTAGCCATTAGGCTCCGTAGTGTTGAACACAAAGACATAGTATGTACATTTTTTCCATATACATTTGAGGGAAATGCCTCTACCTGGTACTTTTCCCAACAACCCCACACCATTGTATCTTGTGAAAGATTTGAATCTTGTTTCCTTGAGAAATTTGGAGACGACAAATCTCCTGAAGTCTTATTCATGAAACTCTCTAGTTTAAAGATGAACCCCAAGTAAAAAATAAAATACTTCAATCAAAGTTTTATAACATTAAAGAATCGAATCCCCACAGATTCAATGCCTGCTGAAAATCTTATCGTTACATACTACACAAAAGCCCTACACCCAAACATAGCAATCTGGGTAAAAAGGTCTAAGAAAGAAACATTATTAGAAGCCTTCGAGGAGGTGATTCAAATCAAGAAATCTATTCTTATCCTAAAGGACAATATCTGTAACGAGGCAGAGACCACTTCATCCTCCAAGAAGAAAATCAAAATTCTTCCTAGACCTCCCCAAAGCGAATCTCAATCAGACAGTTCTGATCTTGAAATTTTACACAAGGTTGTTCAGTAGTTGTCAAACCAGGTTATAGATTTGAGAAGATCAGTTGAAGAAGCTTCTTCAAGCAAAGGGCCTTACAAACCCCCTTCATAAATCCTTTTCCCACAAACTGAACTAACTCAAATTCTGAAGGCCTAAATCTAGAAAGATTACAGTTTGCTATCCATAAAATTCTAGAAGCACATGATAACTTGATTCCTCCTGAGATTCCTGAAGACATGGCTAAACAAGAAATAGTGGAAGAAGAAGAATCCTCTCCCAACATTTTTGGGCATTTTTCGGATAGCATCTTTCAAGATAATTTTGAAACAATGCATCCTTACAATACCAGAAGTAAAACAATGAATAAATCTTCTTCTGAAATTGGAACTAATGCACCTAAAAAACAGTCTAAACCAATTCAAACTAAACAAAATTCAGCAACTCCAAGTTTAGAGTATGATTTGATTGAGGATCTCAAAAAACTTAGAGACAATATTTATGCTTACGAATTATTGAAATTTCCATTTCTTCTGCAAAAGATGCTGCAGAATATTGCTGAAAATAGCAAAAAAAACAATCCGAACAACAACAAATTTGCAGAAAACAACCCCAAAACACCTCAAAAGGTCTCCGTTAAAACGACGCTAGAGTTCTCTGATAAAAGAGACCTTGTTGTAAAAGGTGTAACAAATGTAGATAAATTAGTTCTAGGGGCTCCGACTAGAAAAAAACAAACTTTTGCTGCTAATACTCGCGAAAATGTCCCACCCTTTTTGTTGACTTTTGAAATTTTCAATAGGAATGTGCATAATTGTATGGTAGATTCAGGTGCATCGTCAAATGTAATGCCTTCATCTGTCTGCCAAAAAATCAATGCTGAAGTTCAACCTTCCAGTCTGAAAATTATTTAGCTTGATCGAACTATTGTTAAAGTAATAGGTGAATTAAAAAATGTACTTATCAGATTATCATCTAATCCTAAAGTCCATCAAGTTATTGATATTATTGTCATTGATATCCCCGAAGTATATGGCTTGTTTTTAAGTAGATATTGGTCCGAACAACTACATGGTTAGTTTGCGAGAGATTGTTCTCACTTGTGGATTCCCGAGAATGGAAAGCCTAACGGAATCAAGGTCTATCGTGAGCGTTATCTTAAGTTCATGGTAACTAATTTAAATGATCCTAATGAACCATTCACCGCTTTCGCCAATTCACTTGAAATGCAGGGGATGAACACTTTTTTCGACAATTTCATGGATGAAACTTCTACCATTACTAACCTGGAACAACAGTCTGAAATTATGACATGCACATAGTCAACAACCCTCTCCCAGTGGTCACATGCACCTGACGAAAATCAGATCTGGTCTCTTTACTTCGATGGATCTAATTCTAAGGAAGGAGCCGGTGCAGGATGTGTTCTCATTGATCCAGCAGGTAACAAAACTTTGATCTCTTGTCGGTTAGAATTTGAATGCACAAACAATATGGCCGAATATGAGGCACTTCTGCAAGGTCTCAGAAAAGCACTAGATTTGAGGATTCAGAATTTGACAGTCTTTGGTGAATTAGAAATTGTGGTTAGACAGGTAAAAAATTATTTTCACTATTTATCTCCACACCTGAAAAGCTATCAAACTGAGGTATGGAATTTAATGAACAAATTTTCTTCATTTAACATTATTTCTATTCCGAGATTGAATAATTTTGAGGCTGATTTGTTAGCTAATGTTGCCTCAAAATGTTTTCCTGCAGAAGGCCTTTCTACAAATGCGTTTTCCATCGAGTTGTTGTTAAGACCATCCGTCCCAGACAACATCACTAATTGGAGAGTTTTCGATGACGATAAACAGATCATCAATTTTCTACACATGGAAGATACTTTCTAAGGCACAGTTATTGACAAAGGTACCCACGGCAAAGACCTTCACAATTTTACGGTAATACTGGACCCAAGATCCTCGGAGTCAACATCAGATCTGGTAAATTCTATCCCAAAATTTGTGGTAAGATTAGAAAGGTTTTATGATATACACGATAAATTCAGAAACCAATGAATTGTAAAATGAATAGCACTTCCTTGACACATGAAAAAGTAAATTTAGGAACTAAAGATAACCCACATTGCATCAATTTGGGGATGGGATGTTCTGAGCAATAAAAGACAACATTTATTAAGTTGTTTAAGGAATTTAAGTATGTCTTTGATTGGACATACGACGATCTAAAAACCTATGATCCTAACAGCATACAACACATTATTCCCATGAAACCCTAGACCCAAAATTTTCAACAAAAGTTGAGAAAGATGCACCCAAAACTTGAACCAACAATCAAGAAAGAACTAAAGAAACTTTTGAAGGATAAAATATTTTTTCCGGTAAGACATACACAGTGGGTCTCTAATCTTGTCCCTGTAAGGAAGAAGAGTGGTGAAATCCAACTATGTGTCTATTTCCAAAATTTAAACCAAGCATTTGATAAAGACAACTACCCTGTTCCTCCCATGGAACAGATCCTCAAAAAAGTATCCGGTTCTGAAAGATTATCACTACTGGATGGTTGTTCAAGGAATAACCAAGTCCTTATGTCTCCCCCAAACGAGCTAAAGACCACTTTCCATACTCCATGGGGTACCCATGCTTATAGAAAAATGCCCTTTGGGCTTATAAATGTCGGTGCAACATTTCAGAGAGCGATGGATATCGCTTTCTGTGGTCTAATCAATCAATCTATAGTAGTTTATCTAGATGATGTCACTGTCCTCTCAAAGAATAAAGGAGATCATTTATCTCATCTAAGATCTGTTCTACAACGATGTCGTAAGTACGACATCTCTTTAAATCCCAAAAAATCTGTATTTGTAGTAGAACAAGGCAAGCTACTCCGATTCATTGTATCGAATGAAGGGATGATCATTGACCCTGAAATGGCCCAAGTCATTTCAAAACTAGCCCCTCCCTCTTCCAAAAAGTCCATGCAATTTTTCTTAGGTCAGATTAATTTTGTTAGAAGGTTCGTCCCCAGTTTTTTAGAAATGGTTAGGCTATTACAGAACTTGATAAAAAAGGATGTACAGTACCATTGGGGACCTCTAGAAATTCAAGCTTTTGACTCAATAAAAAAGGCAATAGCAGACGCCCCTTCCCTAATGAGCCCCGACTTTTCGCGAGATTTTACTCTCTACATGTTTTCCTCTGATCAGTCTTATTTCGTTGTGCTAACCCAAAATAATGTTGAAAACAACGAAGTTCCTATTGCCTTTATGAGCTCAGCCTTTAAAGGATCAAAACTTAATTACCCAACAATAGATCAGGAGGATTATGCTGTTTTTAAAGCAGTAAAACACTTTCAATCTTATTTATTGAAATCTAGGATGGAAATCATTGTCCCTTACCCTGTTGTCAGGAATTTGTTAGTGCAGAAAGAACTAGGTGAAAAAAGGGCAAATTGGGTCACATCATTACAAGAATATGACCTCAAAATCACTCCAGCACAAATTTTTAGAGGCCAAGGTTTATGTAAATTGGTCATTGATTTAGCTGCAGAACAACATAATAAAAATGATATGTTAATTCAAGATTAGCACAATCAAAATCAAATTGGCTATGCATAAAATCTTACTAGTCCTTGGTATGATAACATCAAATTTTATCTAATTGACAGATCAGCTCCTCGCCACCTTGATCCAAAAAAGAGGAGAGCATTAATATTAAAATCTGCTTCATTTCAGCTAGTAAATGGCATATTGTTTCGCCAAAATTTTGATGGAATACTTATGCGTTGTCTAGAAAAAGATGAAGCAGATAAAGTATTATTAGAATTACATGCAGGGTAAGATGGTGGGAATTTCAGTGGAGACACCACTGCCCACAAAGTATTAAGGGCAAGATATTATTGGCCTACTCTTTTCAACGATGCCCATGCGTTATGCCACAAGCGTGTAATATGTCAAAATGCTTTCGAACGAGTACATAAGTCAGCATTCCCACTGCAACTTGTCTCAGTAGACTCCCCTTTTCAACAATGGGGCCTTGCCATTATAGGCCCAATCAACCCCACCTCTGTGCAACATCATAAATACAACATAAAAACCACAGATTATTTCACCAGATGGTCCGAGGCTGAACCATTAAAACTGGTAAACACTAGCCAGGTAATATCTTTCCTAAATTCAAATATTATTACTCGTTTCGGTATTCCTGAATGCCTAGTATTTGATAATGCTTCCTATTTTTCGTCTCTCGAAATGAGTGATTTCGCTTTAGAAAAAGGAATAAAATTAAAGTATTATGCCAACTATTATCCCCAAGACAATGGTTTGGTTGAATCAACTAATAAAAACCTGATTAAGATCATCAAGAGAACGGTCTCTGAAAATCATAAAAAATGGCATAATACACTATTTAATGCAATATGGGCTGATAGGGTAACTCCTAAAATTGTTGTTGGTAATTCCCCCTTTTTTATCGTTTACGGTAGGGAAGTGATTCTCCCACCACATGTTCTTCTTCCATCTCTGCAGTTATCGCAGAAGGTGCAAGAGGAATATTGTCCTCCTTTGGAAAGTCGGACTAATGCTTTGCTAAAGTTAGAGGAAGTAAGGGTTGAAGCAAAACGAAAATTGGATCAACATCAACTCATTGTCAAAAACTAGTTCGATTCCAATTCTGCCTCAGACATAAATTTCGAAGTAGGTGATCTTGTCCTTAAGTGGGACAAACCTCATGAGGGGAAAGGAGAACATACTAAGTTTCAGAACCTGTGCTTGGGGCCATTCTTAATTTCTTAAAAACTAGGTCCCAGTTCTTTTCGCCTTCAGAATTTAGAGGGACAGCCAAACACCTTCCCAGTGAATGGCCAAGCTCTCAAAAGGTATTTCACCTGACAACTCTTCCATACACCTTTTGTAAATATTTTTCTATTTTGATTTCCTTGTTGTTTGTTTTTCTTTGTTAGTTTGTTTTTATTTTTATTTTTGTTTATCGGTCTTTTTGAAACAAACATGCCTATACTACGGTCTAGCTCAGACAAAGAAAACATAATACTTCATCTCAAAAATAGCTATCAAAGGCTGTCAGAACATCAATTGCTTTCTTTCTCTGAAATTGTAGGCTAGTTAAAGATGACATTTGTTTGAAAGTCGATTTCTCGGTTTCAATTTGCACTTGAAAGTATTCATGATTATCTTTAAAACTCTTTATGTTTTCCCTTCTCTTTAAGAAAAAAACTCAACGATTTCTCCCTATTCTTGAAAATTAGTTTTATTAATGAACTATTTTTTAGATCTTGATGAAGGATAGAAAGAAAAATTTAAAGGCCTATGAAATATTAAGTTGTGATTAAAAACTGCAGTTTTCAACGTCACCCCACTCTATTGAATATTTTTAAAAACTATATCAGAATGTGAATAACCTCTCAGAGAGCTCTGGGAAGTGTTTGTAAACCCACCGGGACACTGAACAGGTCTGCTGGCAGTGGGTAAATGCATGCATGATGCCAAGTCAACTTCGTCAGGGTACTGAACAGGCCTACTGGCAATGAAGTGATGTCAGGTAAAAGAAAATTCTCAGATATAAATCTTGTTTTGGCCATAAGTGTCCTTCGTTCTGATTTGAAATTTCTTGGACAGGATATAGACGTCAGAGTGGGTTAATTGACATCCCTGTCGAGGCTATGAACACCTGCTGGAAGTAGTGGCCCTGTCAAAAGTATTGGAGACATTAATTTAAACGTCGTGGCTTTCTTTTGTGAAGTTTGTCACCATATTTCGTTCTTTAAAAAAAAAAAGATATCTGAACTGGACTGCGTCATGATTATTAAAGATGTTCAAATAACCTTTTAGTTGTTCTTCTATTTGAATTTTTTTAGATTTCTCTAACCTGAACTCGTTCATATTACAGAGATAACTGCTTCTCCCAGCATGTCGCCATTGTTGGTAGCCCAACATAATTATTAACTTTTTATATCAATTAAACGATCTATATAACGGCCTAACTTGGGTCATGAATTTTTATTACTCTTCATGAGAAATTTTTGAAATGACAGTTGTAAGTTGTCGCTTTTCCCTATTTTTTTTTCATGCTTCGATCATGACTGAAAGAATGAAAATGAAGCATGAAAACTTGCAAATGTGTTACCATTCTATTTGAAAATTTATTAGAGGCAAATTGTTTCTACAGTTTATTAATGAAACCTTGTTCCTTTCCATGAAGAACGATTCTCTTTATTTTGATTCCTTGAACACCAAGAATGCTTAGGGATTGATAGTTATATCAACAAAGGACCTTTATGATTTGAGCATTAGCATGGTTTTTAGTTGTTGTTTGATTCTTGGTTATATGTTTCTTCATTACTAGGTTTTCGATTTTCAATTTTCAAACCTCACGAACCATATGATCCAACCCACCATGTCTCACACTCATTTCGTTTTAATGCTATGGTATTGGCTTGTACTTTATGAAAGGTGGCAATACGATTTACAGTTAACCATCATTTCCAAGACTAGTCTTGGGCTTTGCAAACCCTCTTCACATGCATATCAATTAATGCCCATCTTATCATTATGAGTTTTCTTCTCATACGCTACTCACTGTTGGTGTTTCTCGGGCTTGGGGTATGGCTCTGTCTCACAAACCCTACCTGAACGTTGTGTTTAATTGATTACCCTTTCATTCATTATCGCTCCTATCATTAGAGTCGAACCTAATGGCATTGAAACTCTACTCTTATATGACGATGCCAGAGAAGATCTGGAGAGTAATGGTTGGATCGTTTTCCTTAGAAACTTTCAGGGTTTCAATTTACAAACTGCCCAGGAATTTTCTTTCTCCTTCGATGGGTGTAGAGCTAAGGTGGGTGATTTCCAACTTGAGGTTACTAAAGATTTCTTGAGTCAAGCTAGAGGACTTCCTGCAAGTGATCAAAGGTGGTTCAAAAATGTAGAGGTGGAAGAAGTTCCTTGGACTCTTCTCTTTACATCTTAGAAGATAAAAGGATGTGACAAAGGTATGCCGATATCTTTATTGAAAGTTCCCTGGCACGGTCTGCTTGTTGTGTTAAAAAAAAATTTCACCTGTGAAGGATGTTTTGGTCTGGTGTTTCTTTATCATTTGTGTTTTCTTATGATTTTATGGGGTTTCCTTTGAACATGTCATATTATTTATTGAGGAGCCTTTATAAAATGGGAAAAAGGTATAGAAAACAACGATCAGACTCGAGCCTCTTCCATCACGGCTTAGTAAAACTCTTGCTTGTGCATGAATTAGAGTTGCATAATGAAAGATGAGATTCATTCATAACCAAAAACGGTTATGGTAAACCTGATATGGAGGAGGTCGACAAACTCATGGTTGAAGAGACCCTTGTCTACCCTACAACGCCCCTCTCACCTACCCAAGCCTATGTCTCACCCTCCTACAACAAACCCTTACCCAATCCAAAGGTTATTGAGTAGACCCATGGGTAGCCTACCCATCTTCATGACTCTGTTAAAAGTTTAAAGAAATATATAGGAAAGATATCTAAAATCTATGATGATATAAATTTTAAGAACAAGAGAGCCAGGAGGCTGATTTCAAGGAGGCTTCGTAACAAGTCAAACCCTCATGCGAGCTCGATGAGCATGATCAACATCCATGAGAGTTCATACTCCGAAATCGATAGGTTCCCCACTGAAGAATATCCCCTTTCGTTCGAGCCACACCTCGATCAACCCTACAACTTTGTGGACAATTTACCTCCCTGTCTCAAACATAATGCAGAGTTTTATGGTATTAAATTGGGTAGTGAATCTACCGTCTGTGTGGAATATTCTCCGGTTCACAATCATGTTTGTTCCCAAGATACCATCACTCAGTCGAAGTGTGAAGTTTTTTGTTTCTGGATCGATAAATGCTACACTGATGTACCCATCCTATAGTCACAGTTTAAGGCTCTCACTGATCAGATTGATACCTTAAATAATAAAAACCATAGGCTCGAATCTGTCATTCAAGGAAAAGAAAAAACATATGAAGACTACAGGCAATGTAATATTTAAAAATGTTGAGGCTGTAACAACCATAGTAAATTCCAATATTGTTTGATACGATTTGATCTTACAGTTGGAGGTATGATCCTTTTATCTTAAAATAGGATTATTTGTTAAAACTAGATTGCTTTGTTCTTTCAATAAATTGGATTTCATTTACTAAAATAAATAGCTACAAAATCACAAGATTCTGTAGCCAGTTATGTTAATTCGAAATTTGAAAATTTATGGGTGAATATGTATCTAAATATTTCTATTTTTCCTTTTCCTTTCAAGATATTCAGGAGTTCATGGTTACCAATTGATCTAAAGCATCTTTGAGACTTGTCAGTCATGTCTTTGATACATTTTGTATGAACATAAATAAACTTTTTTTATATTTAGAGGATTTAGTAGGATCTGGGTCGTTGTATCCCCCTTCTATTTTTGTAATCAATATCTAATCTCAGAAGAGGAAACAGTTACCTTTCTGAAGTCTTTATAAACCCATTATTTTTTGTAATTTGGTCATCCTGGCCTGGGGCTAGTTGTGAACAACTTATACTCGAATTTGGACATAACAAGTATTTGCATTTATGCTTTAACCATTTGTAAATGTTGTTGTTGTCTATAATTTGTTTATCTTGATAATTTGATGAATGTTGATAGCTTTCATCTTTGCAGATTATTATGTCGTCAAGATAGTTATTCTTTCACAGTTCACGATTTTATGCTTCAGTTTTATGAAAAGAGTGAATGATCATTCAATTCATATTATAAGATTTATCTTAAACATGTTGATTGATTAAATGCAAGTTGTAACTGTCGGATTTATCTTATGCGTTATTACTTGCAGTCTATTATATCATAGTTATTATTCTGCGTCCTATCATTTTATCAATTAAATACACCAGTCAATGTACAGTTTGTCATTTATCCCAAACAATGTGAAGATGCACAACATATTTATCTCATGGATGGTCTGATGTACGATTTACACAAACAATTGGATGCATACTCTTCAAGTGATTAATAGGTTAGTTTGTTCTTTTTTTATTTTCTTGTTTATGATCGAAATTCTTATATGTAGTACAATTTTCACTGTCTACATTTTTCTGTTTAAATAGTAGTTTAATATTTGATCTTACGAATGCATATAGATTAAGAACAAACCAAAAAACAAATAGTACTTTTTTCTTTCTTTATCTAATTTCATCAAAAGAGCCATTATACATTTGATTTTTTAGGAGTTCAGATTAAAACTCATTATTTGTATATCTTGTATATATGAATTAGATAAACATAACTATTATATAAATATTATTTAAATAAACTGTATGTATATTTAGATGTACATATATATATATATATATATATATATATATATATCAGTGATTAGTAATTAGTGACTTATTTCGTTTCTTTTATTTATTTTTTTTGTTTCTTTAGGACTTTAGATTGGCCAAAGTAGCCGTTAAACCCATCAGAGTGAGTCAATCCAAACGACTTGGGTTAATTAGACAACCCCGGACCGGATTCACTCTTCCAGTTGATGAGCGGTCGTTTTCACCCGTCAAGAGGTACTAATACTCTTACAATACATTAGGGTCATAAAAAGGGAGCTGAAATTAGAAGCCTCAACTGTCAACATTATTGATCCACAAGAGTAAAGAGAATGGAGTCTCAAGTTTTGAAAATTTTGGAGTATGTTTCAGTTGCATGAGGACATGCAATGATTTTGGCATGGGGGAATGTTGAGCCTCTAAATTGAAATCCCCATTACCATATTATACTCCTCATTTATACCTTTTTGGCCTACCTAAACTTGGATAAATGACAAAGAACACTACCTTCAGCCACTTATAATGTCATAAGGTAAAGTATATTTGAATTCATGAATTTTGTGGTTTATTAAGCTAGGAGATTAAATATTTCATGAACTGATGTTTAAAATTGCCATGTATAGCCTTTGACTTTGGAAAAGTCCGACACTTCTATGTCAACCAATCCATCTGATACTTATGCACCAGATCACCCACTGTCTGAATTTGGTACCAAGGGCACCCTCCTTTCAGATCTGGTAGTTGTAATTCATTCACTGTCGTGATCCGGTACCAACGTCCAGAGGCTGTTCTAGTCTCGTAGCAACCAATTGCGTGTTGTTTGGATCTGGTAATATCTACCGTATCTCACCTGTCATGATCCGGTGCCAATACAGGAAATAAAATATGCCAAGTTTAGCTCCAGATCGTGCCTAAGATAATTGTTTAATGTTTATTAAATCATCAAAGTTTCTAGCAATACTATGTTAAACTAGTTTGATTATTGCTTCATCCTCATACAATTCGTTTCATGAGGATGAAGCTTAAAATATGTAACCAAATGTATAAATTTGACAATTGTTGATCTGCTAAAGATTTCACCTCCTTGTGTTTCATGACTGAGACTATTTAAATAGTTGTGGCAAGGATGGTGGGAGATATAGGGAGATAGCATAATACAAATTGTGAAGCAACGTTGCATATTGTAGAACATATCATGAGTTTGAAGTTTAATAGAAGAATGCCATTTATTTTCATGTCTTGATCATTTATGAATGAATGTGATTTGAGCTTTTAGCATAGTCTAATTTTATGTTTTACGATTTGAGTAAGAGTGATGTGTGGATTGAAGACCAACTTACTATAGACTCCAGTCGCTGACCTTTTGAAGCATAAAGGGTCCACCACCCAACAAAGGGAAGCATCTTTGTAGATTAGTATTAGCATTTGATTTCAGTAGTGTAATTGTTAGATTAGATAAAGGTTTGATTTCTCTACTTGATTCATCATCTCTGACAGTTTCAGATGTTAGTAGAACAAATCAGTTTAGGATTTTGATTACATGATTGCTTAAGATCTTTATTTACTCTATTCTCTCATACACCCTATTTTTGTTCTTATGGATTTGATTTATCTTAGTGAACATAGATGTTGGAAGCAATAGTCAAGAATATTTGGAAAATAACTAGTGAAGTTTACAATATATTATTTTGAACCACATCATACCCAATATAGTAGCTATTGAACTACCCATGCTATACCTTGATGATTGATGTGTGATTTCCTTTTCAAAGTGTGATTGCATAGTTAGCTTTCTGGGTTAGATAACAGAGTTGATATGTCAAATAAATCCATCTCATATTTTCATGTGCCACAATGGAGTAGATAGCCTCTCTATGAAGGACAACCAAAAGTGTGTTTCAATTTGACAGTTTGATTTATTCTTAGTAGCATAATCTAGATTCTTTCTGTACTCGTGACAATATAATTACCTCTCTTATTGGTGTCTTGTAACTCTCTTGATTATGAATCATTGATTGATAATTAATGAGTTCATTATACTAGTCATATAAGAAACACATGCATGAAATTGAACGCCAAACATGGTTACCCAATAGAGAATGGTCTTTGAAATTGAGAACACTAAGAGGTGAAATGTGGGATTTATGAATCCCCTATTCCTCCAAGGGAGGGATCTTGAATCCATCAAATTAGAACTATTGCTCTCCTATTTTGAACTATAATGTTGAATAAATCTATGGAAAATCTTCCAAAGAGGTGAAAATATTTCCCTATGCTATACTTTCCCAAGATATTCTTAAGAGAACAAATGGATTCTCCAAGAGTATTTGGACAACATAACAATGCTATGAACTTATTTTATTCGTGCATACAATGGCCCTCTATTTATAGAACCATAAAAAGGTATTTGATACCTTTCTCCAAGTGTGAATGGGAAGGAGTTTGAGGTACATCCAATCTTTTTAGTCATTCGAAGGAAATATTTTGGTTCGATTTGTGGGTGTTGTCTTCAATTACATTACCCTGGAAGTGGTTGAGGCTTGACCAAATTCATAAATGTGTCGTTTCCACATCCGCATGGGTTTCTTCATGGATAGTCGCATGGGATGCACACTGTGCACATTTGTAGTTGTTTTGGCCCACGTTAATGCGTGTGTGATGACTTTGTTGGAAGTGTGCACAAATTTATAGGAATTTTACATAGTTTTCATCAACTTGCTACAATTGGTTCTATAAATATTTTAAGTATGTTGTATGTGTGCTAATTGGTTCTCTGTATTTCTATGAGAAATGTTTTGGTGATAACACGCTATGTACTATATTTACTCCTTGACTTATTCCATTATGTAATTCACTTAGATTTATGTAATTCATTCCTGAGAAGTATGGTTGTATACTTCTATATCTACTTTGAACATGACGCATTATTTTAGGAATCTGATGGAATTATTTAGAATGCTTGCACCTTTAATACTTCACCCCTTGAAATTTTGTCATTCCTACCAAGTTTCTCCTGCACTATAATGATAACAATAATGGAGGTAATACCCATAAAAATGTATGGCTGATCCTTGGAAATGTTCCCCCTATGTCCAAGTAAACACTAAGTCTCTCTCTATTAGAAGAATAACATTTTTACATGTCCATCCTTTTAGCATAGTTCTTCCCAAAACATACTACTTTATATTTACATTGACAACCTTTATAATGAATGGACCTTCACTACTTATTCTAGTTAAATAATTTTACTCTTGTGCCATTATTTCAATGAGCACTATAGTTAGCATAAGTGGATTTCTTGCAGTGGATTACCAAGCCTTCATGGTTGCACCTAGACTCATACCTTAACATTGTTCAGTCTTGTCCTTTTCGCATATTGATTCCAGGTCTAACTCTTTCATATACTAAAAAAAAAAACATTCATCCATATGAACTTGTTGTGCATGCATTCTCATGTACTACATATATACTTCCTACCAAGAATCCACATCCGATGTGCACATTTTTCATCTAGAATTATTTCCCCAAACAAGGATTTATTTAGGGGTTTTTTGTGTTTCTCATCAAAACCAAATGTCTTATCAACAACTACTTAATCAACCAATTTTATTTTTTTTGTATCATTCATTCATATTTAGTTGATCTTGATATTAACCTTATTTAAAGAGGAATTGCAGCCATCCACATGACTAGTCCCTTAGGCATAATCATACTTATGTTTCCTTCCTTTATGGAAATATTAAACAAGAATTCATTCTTTCCCAACTGTTACAAAAGTATTTTCCATTCAGAAATATACCAGGTAGTTACAACATTACCTAGGGAAGTAAAATTCCCAAATCTAACTTCCTTTGTGCCTTAATCTAATCTTGGTCAATAGACCTTTATCAAGGAAAACCTTTCCTAGATACCCTTTCACTACTTCTTGAGCGTACTAAACCATACCTATATGGTTACCATCCACCTCTATATTTCAAATCAACCCATCATATACAACTCTAGAAACAAATATGTGTACTTTCCTTTTAATATTACCAAAAATATTCTTTCTTACTTCCTATGGATTTCACCACTCAATTCACATTTTTGTGTGGTCATCTAGACTCCTCTATCCAATATATTTTCTACAAGTTCATCTTAGCTTTAATACATTACTTCTCTAAGTGGTCTCTGGCCCATCCAGGCCTAGTATTCAAACTGGTGCTTTGATAAAAACCCTAACATACCCAACCCCCAATGTACCCTTTTAAGGGATGGGGTATTAAATTTTTGCTTTCAATCAACCTCCCCAAATCCCTTTAAAAGGGACACACTCATATTCTTCTTTCCAAGATATTTCCAACGCCTATATGTTTTTCAATTTTTGAGTTCCTGATAAAATGTTATGCCCCTTTAAAGTTATAGGATTTTCATTAACTAGAGGTCTTTTTACTGCCACATGGAATCCATGTGGCTCCATGTCACCTGATTAGGAACTGACATGTAAACACATGTTATCCTCTAATGTAGATTTGGTTTCTATCGTGGAAGATGGACTGACACATGCCATGAAATTCACTTGACATCAATCCTCAATGTTTTCTACACCCAACATCGAGCTCCACATCCTCCCGATATCTACTCTTAACCACAATTGACACATGTCCCTAGGTTTTCATGATTTCAATACCTAGGGATCTCAGGATATCGACTACCAGGGTGTCATCATTTTTCATTTCACAAAGTCCCAAAACACTCAATCCAAGATTTGTTGGCACCCAAGGAACATGGCCCCATCACAATAGGCCACCCATTATAGCACGTGGCCCCACCACTATCTTGCAAAATGGCATGACACATGGTGTTAAGACATAAATAGTGGTACATTACCTCTTAATTGGGGCATATTACATTATTATTTTTATTTTATTTATGTTGGGTTGGGTCCATTAGTTGTAATTGTACCTCCTAGTATCCTATATAAACCAAGGAGACGTTTCCATTTGGGATCATATTGTATTTGTAAATTTATTTGGTGTACAAGGAGGTTTCGCCCTCAAAGAGGATGATTATCTAAAATTATCTCTTTTTCAAGATGTTGAGTACTTATTATGAGTTTTTTATTCTATTTTTGTATTTGGTTCTTAACATTTGGTATCAAAGCTCAAGGTCTTGGGGTTTCACTGGTGCATACAAGACAACTTGGAATTTTTTCTATAACTTTTTTTCTACGATGTGTCATAAGGACCACCTAGGAGGATATTTATTAGACGGATCCAGGTACTTTTGGTTCAAATTTTAGATATTGAGGATTTATATATTCATACCTATAGCCTGTGTAAGATATGGTTCTAGAATCATTCTGAATTTAGTCATCGTGGAATTTTCATTATAAAAGTTTTTCTAGTGACATTTCAAGACTTGAAATTTAGAGGATATTCCTGGAAATTATCAAGGTATCTGTGATAGAAATTTTATCTTCTAGCTCATCGTACTTTTGGATATACACCCTGTGGAAGATAACGTAGTTGACTAGTCTTATTAACTATTATCAAACAGGTGTTCTGGGTAAAATAGTGATATATTCTTCATTTAGTATCCAAATTAAGTGAGAATAGCTACATTGGATGGTGGAGAGTCTGTAGTATTTCTAGTGCAATTTTTAGAATCAAATATCATATATTGTGTTGTTGGAACTCTTTACAAGTACGCTCTACTGGAAGGAAAAAAAATTAACAAGGTGTGGGGAAGTTACCATAACTTCCACTTGGCACATCTATTTTTTATCGGACCTGTGGAGTTGCATAGAAGATGTATCAGATAACTACAGAAAGCAAATTTTGACCCAAAAGGGGCGAAATTTTGGAGATAGAACAAAAGAAATATTTAATAGAAAAATCACCTCCAAATGAAGGTTTAAAGTGATACGGACAACATGCCACCAAAAAAGGGAACTTCTACACCAAATAATCCTTCAAAAAGTCCTACTTGGACTCTTAATGAAGGTGAAGAAATGTGCATAGACATAAATGATTTACAAAAGAAGGCAACAACAAAAGATGAACTACAAGGGATGATGGATTCAATTGAAGCTAAGTTAGAAGCAATAATGGATACTAATATGGGTGGTTTAAAAAGGGAGATCATGGAAGGATTGAAATTTTTTCTAATAGAGAGGCCACCTGAAAGTGAAAATGCATCCCATGAAATTCATGATGAGGACACAACGAAGATGAATCAAGACTGGAGAAACTCCAACTTTGGGTTGAAAACCAACCACTTTCATAAGATTTATATGAGGAAGTTTGATGGAAAGAATCCAATCACATGGATACTCTAGATGGAGCAGTTTGTTTATCTACATGATGTGCCACACAAAAAAGGTACAAATTGTGTATTTATATTTAGAACCCAATAAATTTTCATGGTATTGATGCCTTTGTTCTCGCAAATTACTTGTCACTTGGAAAATTTTAACAGAGGAAATGATAACACACTATGAGGATACAAGGAGAAATACCTTCTTCATCCAATTGATAAATATCAAGCAAAAGGATTCAGTTGTAGAGCACATTGAGAACTTCCAAAGATTGAATATAAAGGTCACAGATATTCTAGATGAGAACCTGACTAATTTATTCATAGGAACTTTAAAGGATAACATTCAACATGAGGTTCACATTTGGGAACCCAAATCATTGAAGAATGTGTCCAGGGTAGAGAGAAATGTCGAAAGTAAAAATATGTCTATGTCTACTATAAGGACCACTCCTAACATATATCGAGATAATAATGTTCCTTATTCTAAAACACCTCAACCTACAAGATTGACACCTCAAAAATTGGAGGAAAGACAAGTAAAATTATTATTCTTTAATTGTGATAGGATGTACAGTAAGGGACATAAGTGTGGTGATAAGAAATTATTCTACATATATTGTGAAGAGGAAGAAGAAAAAGAACAAGAAAAAGAACCATCTCAAGATGAAAACCTATAAGATATTTCTTCTGAAGAGTTGACTCCCACCATATCATATAATGCATTGGCTTGAATTAGCACTCCTAAAACCCTCAAGATCAAAGGATATATCAAAAATAAAAAGGTGATAGTCCTTATTGATTATTGTATTAATCATAATTTTATTCACTATAAATTACCAAAATCTCTCAATTGCTTTATATATCCAGCGCCAAAGTTTCAAGAAATGACTGTAGATGAAGGAACTATCAATTTCTCAGGAAAATTCCATGATATCAATCTTACTATGGGGGAATATGTAATGAATAGTATAATTATTACTATACCCAGGTGGTGGTCGGTATGCATAATGGTTTATTTACCCAACAAACAATGCCTCCATTGTTTGAGTGCTTGCAATAGACTATAAAATTCCTTGTCATAGGTACTATAATTTCTCTTTGCCTCGGACAGGGTTTAAGAGTGGTAAGCAATGGGGTGTCCTCCTTGTTTAAGTATGGCACGAATAGGATATTGTGAGGTGTTAGACTCAATCTCAAAGGGTTGGGAGAGGTCTGGAAGATGTAAAACAGGGGATGAGCATAGGGTGTCTTTCAGATGAGAAAAGTGAGTAGTTTATTCTTTGGTCCATATGAATGTAGAAGAAGTATTTGAGAGATGATGAAAAGTTTGAGCAAGATTTGGAAAAGACGGAATGAACTTACGATTTAAATTGATGCCACCCAAAAAGATTTTCAACTCCTTAGTTGAAGAAGGTAGAGGACATTGTTTCAATTCTTGGATGCAATATGGATCTGGTTGAATACCCTCTGAGCGATCCACAAAGCTGAGATAGGGGACTAAAGTCTGACCAAAATATGATTTCTTCTCTTTGACTTGCAACTTGTGTTCTTGGAGAATTTGGAGAACTTGTCGGACATGTTGCATGTGAGTGTCCCATGTCCGACTGAAGATGAGAATGCCATCTAAGTAGATGACCACAAATCGACCCAAATGTTCTCTAAATATGTCATTGATGAGCCTCATGAATGTGGCCCAGGTGTTGGTGAGACCGAAAGGCATGACTTTCCACTCAAAAAGACCAAGTTTTGTCTTGAACGTTGTTTTCCAAACATCATCTGGGTTCATTCAAACTTGATGGTAGCCAACTGTCAAATCCAATTTAGTAAACCAATTATCTCCTTGGAGGGTGTCGATTAGTTCATTAATCCAGGGAACGGGGTGACAATTTTTAATTATGGCTTTGTTCAAGGATCGATAATAAGTGACAAGGCACATTTATGAGGTATCTCGTTTAGGGATGACAAAGGTGGCATAAGCACAGGGAGAAGATGAAGGCTGGATGTGGCCAGAGTTGATGAGGTCGGTTAGTTGTCTTTCCATTTCCTTTGTTTCTGTTGGGGCCAACCAGTAAGTAGGGGCGTTAGGTAAGGAAGATTTGGGGATGATATGAATGGAATGGTCAATGTGGCAGGAGGGGGGAAGTCCCTCCGAAGGTTGAAATACCTCTGCAAACTCATGGAGGAGGGGATTCATAGTTTCAGGAACAGGGTGCGTTGTATTGTTTGGTGTTATTGGGTGCACCAAACAGAGAGAGACGCATTCGTTTAAGTGTACATGTGGGATTTGTTCTTTGGTAGAAGGGGGTCTACGTTTTCTGCAGTTGATATAGAAGTGCGACCTTCTTTGGTAATTTTGTACTGGCAGGATTTGGCTAGATAGATATCATTTATTTGGGTTTGGTATGGGATAACGAGCAACAAATCCGCACAATCCAAGGGGGAGACATCACCAAGGAAAATATATTTGAATTGGCCTATGGCAAAAGTGACCAGACAACGCTTGGAAACGAGGAGGCAAGGGCCATCCTTTTGGACCCATCCGAGTTGATAGGGTTGTGGATATGGAGTGGTGAAAAGGTAAAGGTGGTTGACAAGGGCTTGAGACACCGAATTTGTTTGGCTTCCATTGTCCATAATCAGTAAAGCCAAGGCGTTTTTGATTTGGAAGTTATGGGTGAAGAGGGGTTGGGTGGATGCGTTCGAATCTTCCTGGGTCATTAGAATCAATGATGGATCTACTTCTATGGGATTGTTGTGACATCCCCAAAAATAAAATATTTTTGAAATTTAAAATTGCTGGAAATTTATTCCATTTTTAGTCAAATCGAATTTGGAATTTTTTTTTCCATTTATGGGAATTCCAAATTTCGAATTTGGTAATTGTAATTAAGTACATTGACTGTTTGGTAGAGACCTGATTTGACCCAACTAACTATTTGACTATGACACTTTAATGAAAACATAATATTTTATATTGATTGCATGAGGAAAAATGGAACAACTATGTTAAATTTAGCTGACCATGACTCCATGAGTGGGGAACATGTTGGAACTACCTCTGGGATGATTATTACAAGTGGAAAATCAGTGATTTGGCCATTGACAGCCCCTGAAAATCAAGGATTTAGAAAGCTGTGAAAATTCCCAAGGGAGGGAAACAACCTAGGCAAATGATAAATAACATATGAGAGCAGGCAGGTGTTGACGGGAGAAATTGACCGTCCGTCAACTGGGAGAGTGGAACCGGTCCGGGGTTGTCTAAATAACCCAAGCCGTTTGGTATGGACCACCCTGACGAGTTTAACGGCT